>JBCEWB010026830.1:0-14738 GCA_039654565.1 Peronia peronii | reverse complement strand
TGTTGTTGTTGTTGTTGTTGTTGTTGTTGTTGTTGTTGTTGTTGTTGTTGTTGTTGTTGTTGTTGTTGTTGTTGCTAGGACAAACCATGACGTTATTGGAGCATAACTGAATGCAGATCGTCTTAAAAACAGGAACTGCATGGTAGGAGAGTACAATAGACTGAGGTCATGGACCTCGTGCAAACATGACAACTTAAGAGCAGTGCTTCGAAAAAAATTCAATCAGGCGTACCGTAAACCGCCAGTTAATGCAGAGCTCCTTGTCTTCACTAAAGATATATTGAAGAGGTTGTTAACTAGTGGCTGCACACTAAATGCACAAATCGCGGAAAACGACAGAAATTTTCCTAATCCGTCAGTTTTCAAAACGTTTTTGCTGGCACTGTTTTTATATAATTTAGATTCAGACTTCCGTTTACAAACGTAGTGCATCCTTCCTAGTTTCTCTGAGTTTCCGCTCCGTTTGACGTCAATAATTATGGCGGCATATTTGTAACATCGATTCACACATTTTGTGAGAAATTACAGTAAATATGATATTACGTCCACATTCGATTGTATTTGTCGAGGTGAATCTTTTCTCTTATCGTGTATTTAGATCTCTACCCGCCGGTTCCCTCTTAACCTCGACCAGAACCATCCTGTTGCCAGATATAGAAGTTGTGTCTAAATGTCAGGGTCGCCCCCTATGGAATTGTTCAAGCAATTTGATTCGATATAGTCGCGCACTCTTGGATATTACAATATATTTACATTATTATATAGTTTCATGCAATTATTGTTCATATATTTAACTGCGTACCGAAAAATATTCAGGGTTTATTGTCAGGTTGTGATGTCTACACAATGACGATGTCCAGGAACAGACATTGTTCACTCGTAGATCTAATCGAATTACTCGAAACACTTCGTGGTCCATTAGTGGTAACATTAACATTTGGAAGTAAAATACAATGTCTATGTTTTCAAAATGCTAACGTGTTTGCTTATATTATTGAAAGAAAGATAAATTCTGGGACTCTTAAGTCTGTTGATATTGATCTAAAGGCTCTAGCTGCGGAACTGGTTGCGACAAAACTGTCGGGTGCATTCAAGATACAGTATAAATGTGACGCTTTGTCAGTGACATATCTAGATCTAATTGAGACTCAATGCAGGTTTTTTTCTTTTGGACAAACATTGAAAATTGCAAAGTATAAACGTCAAACGTGACTGGAGATCTACTTAGGTACCAGCCAGGCTAGTGTGTATGTATGTGTATTGTTTGTGCATGGCATTTTTTAAAGATTCAGTTCAGTACAAATAAAACTTATTATGATCGGCTATGATTTTTGGGATTTGCTGATTTTTCGTTTAGCTGATGTCCCCCTTTAAAGATTTGTTAAGCTGTTGCACATTGGTCATTGTGAAAATTAAAATAGTTTTTTAACAGTGTCGGTGATCAGTACTTGAAAGAATTTTGAAAATATGGTAGGGTGATTTCTATATTGTAAACTGGAACAATCATCTTCTTTTGACATCACAATTTACAAGTTCTTTGGTATTACAATGAACACTTTTAAATAGGTAATTGAATATGATTAATTCATTGTTTTTCTTTTAAATATAATCATCCAATTTGATATCAATGTAACAGCTTCTGATTCAGCTCAGGCTACAAATTAAATATCTTTTGCTCAATAAAACATCATTTCAGTTTATGCATTTAGAGCTGTTTCATGTCAAAAGTGCTTAGGTTTAAATGTGATGCTTGTGTATGAGTGTGTGTGTGTGTGTGTGTATTTTAAATTAGAGTTTACAATACAGCCCATTGCTGAAAGGATGTCGAACTATCACTGTGTTCTACACTGTAGCAGCGAAACAAAACATGACATTTTCCTCAGTTGATTTAAATGCAGACTGGTAACGCAGACGTAAAGATAAATTTTAATCTTTTACAGATAAGTGTCCTGCCCAGACCAAGTATATGTATTAATACATTGTGGGTTTTCCATAACACTACAGAAACAAGGATAAGTTTCAGCTTCTGGGATTTCTAGGCATTTAAAAGGCATTAATTTACACTGTTCAAATTGAATCAGGGCTATTACACAAAGTGATCTAAATGTCTTCCCAATTTCAGGAACAAGACAAAACCATGCCGCCCACCTGCAACATTCTTGATTAACACTTTCCCTGCCAAGACATTAGGCCACATCAAAAGACTGTTCATGGTGTCTGTAAACTTCAGGTAGAAAAATAGAGCTTGGGAAAGATTCTAATAGTTTATCACAAAAGATACAAATATGGAGGTCCCTGAAACAGATATTTTCATCACTTGGTGCACTTCTTAAATTTCAGAAATTTCAGAAACGTTAAGTATTGCGCTTGGCATGCAAAGTGTTAATGTCTTTATGTCAACGGCTGTGCATCAGCTTGCGTCCATTTTGATCCAAAATCAACGGCTCAGTCGGGATCAGTAGATAAGACCACAATTCACCATGTGCCCAGCGAGAACGTAAGATAATAGTCTGGCTGAACACAACTTTTTTTTTTTTAACCCCCCTCCCCACAAAGCAGTAATAGCTACACAATGAATAAACAGAAAACATAGACAGGAAGATGATATGGATATGTAGTATATTTTTTATTACTGTATATGGTATATTTGGTAACAGAAACAACAATACTAACTGAAAAGTGTCCAAAATACATCAAGCTTTACGATATAAGTTTAAGTTTTATCTCAGTTATCAACATTTATGCTCTTAAGTTGCTCCTTTTCAATATACATGTACATGTTTAGAAAGAAAAGGAATTCATCTTACAAACCATGGTAAATAAAATCCTGAGTCAAGTCTGGTAATTATTGTAATCCTCTAAAACAGTGAACCCACCCAGACTGATCAATAACCTCAGAACATCGGGTCAAATGTTTTTAATGGCAGACATACTATACAAACAGCATTTATATGCACTGAACTGTTGAAAGGGCAAAATTATATTCACTACATGTTCCAACTCGGAGACATATACAGAGAGTCAGTGAGATAATTTACGCATTACACGTGTTTACATCCTATCAATATACTACCGGTATAAATCTCTGCCAGAGTTATGAAAATTGAGACAAATTCTACATGTTTTGATTCTTTGAATAGAATGCAGTGATTTTCTAGAATGTGATGTTTGAAAAAAAAACTTATGGAGAGAAAGGTTACCTATATTGTTTGTAAGAAATATTTAATTAAATGCGGTCTACGGTAGAGAAAACTTTTAGTCCAGCCAGGGAGGCCACTACTAGACAAGGTCACCCTGACCAGATGTACACATTTACCTGCAACATTCTTGATTATTATTTTTAAGTCAGCTCTTTTTAAAGGTTTAGAAAAATTATTGATTATCGATATCACATAATGATATAATTATTTACTATGGTCTTTTTCATGACAAATGGTTATACATAAAGGTATAACAAAAATTTTTTACCAAATGAAGTCTGATTGCATTTTTGCACTGTTGTTTGTTTGTGTTGAGGTTTAACGGCACATTAACACGATCACCGCTATATTGTGCCAAACACGGTAAGATATGTTTACAAGTCAAGATGAAGTGAGGAAAGAGAGCGGAACAGAAGACAGGAGCAAGGAGAGAGAGAAGAGATGTCACCCCTGGAACATTGAGGATGGCATTCCATGGGAGACATCCCACCGATGGCGGGCTTTCACCGCCTATCCTCCGGGGAGGGGGGAGGGGTATGTCATCTTACATTATAAATGCCAAATAACAGAGACGGTTTCCTGGGTTCCTATATATACCCGCTATATGTGATCATGTATAGGGAGTGGGAATGTAATGTTCTCACAAAGCAATGAATGTAATGAAATATGACTTTCGACGTACGCTAATATTTTTTAGTCCAAATATATATAGGACTGGCCCTTTTCCAACATTTGTTCAAATTGCTGACATCAGTGATAGCCGGGGGTGAATTATTTGTTTAACATTTTGTTACCTGTGTTATAAATGTTGTATATCCACTGCGTGCAAATGTGAGAGTCATTTCATCATTCAGACTGAGATAACACAGAACACCTTGTTTTGCATGAGCCCGTTCTTGGACTTTGATTACGAAATCTTCAGTTTACAGGTTTACGCCTGTACACATTGTAACAGCGCTGGTCTTATCTAAAGCGTGAAGATGCACTGCCCTTTAATCTTGAATGAAAATGGACATAAATATTTGCAAACTAGCGTGGCGTATTTTACAAGCAATAATTTGAGGGTTTTGAAAACGTGGTACTGGTCTGTATTTTTTTTTTTAAACTAAGAGTTTTTTCTGTAATTTCACTCATGGTGCTGGTTCAATGAGACTGCTTAAAGATTTTTTCTACAGATGTTTAGTTCGTTTTTTTTTTTTTAAATCTTTATTTTGGTCATTAAAATTCTTACTTTTAATAAATGGTCGAATGTGATAATTTTAATGCCCCAGTTGTCAATTGACAGACTCTGGTATGATCATGGAGCCCAAGCCATAAAAATGTCACATAACAAAACATTGTCTCTGTTCATATTTTAACGCTTTTTATTATCGATAACTTTAAGGTTTAAAATGCAATATCTTTCTTGGGTGCATATTTAATTTAGGGACATCAATACCGCTGTTTGAAAAATTGTCAAGCTATTGCTATGTCCCATACCATATAGTCAAAGAGCGTCTTCATGACAAGCAGTTTCCTCATTTGTCTTGAATGCAGATAGCAGCAGCAAAGACTTAAAGGTAAATTTTGTACAGACCAGTGTCCTGTCCAGACCATTCTTAAATATATTGGCGTTTTCAATAACGTCACTGAAACAAGGAGAAGCTGCAACTTCTGTGGTGTGTAGGTATGTAGAGGGCATGACTTTACAATGCATAAATTGGATCAGGGCTACACAACAGGATGTTCCAAATCGAATTCCAATTCCAGGAATAAGGACGAAATCACGCTACCCACCTGCAGCATTCTTTATAAATGTTATCTTTATATCAGCTCTTTTTAAGTAAAAAAATACTCTCACTTTCCCCTAAATTTAGTATGGTCTTTTTCAGGACTGATGAAAGTAAAACCTCAAATTTTTAACAAATTTAATGAAGTCTAATTACATTCTTTATGTCATGTTTCAAAACATACCTAAAAAAGGAACTTTATCTACTGGGTTCCTATATACACGCTATATATGATGAATGGAATGGAAATATAATTTTCTCATAATCCAATGCCATGTAATGTAGGAGAAACACATATATGATGGTTTCAAATTATATATGGGTTCCTTGAAAGGCAACAATTTTATGTGTTTGAGTTATTCTTTTATATCCTTTTAGAAATCGATGTTAAAAAGCCCGTATAATTACAACTACAAAAAGTGTTCCCACAAAATCTGCACGTAAATTAGTGCACATCAATAGGTCTGTAGGAAATGCCATACACATGATTTAAAGTAAAATTAAACCAACTTAATTTCGCCATGAAGTCCGCTTCAAAACAGACATAACCAGCAACAGTTACGAAATAAGACAATTTCATTAATTTACATGGATATAAAATGGCACCAAAAAAAAATGTATTCCATGGGTCGAAATATTTATGTTTATAGTTTAAAAAAAAAAAAGAAAGAAAGAAAGAAAGAAAAAAGACAGTGCAAGAATTATAAAATAAGACATAATTGTTCTCTCGGATAGGTAAATGGTACGTAATCAATTTTGGGATCAAGTAAGTCAAGAAATGTCTTCGGAAGATCAAAAACAGTATGATCTGGTAACATCAAAAGGTAACTTTATGAAAGCTTTGCTTTCCAGAGTCTCAACTGGTGCTTTCAATGCAGCTGTTGCCATGTTGACCTAATGCTCAGAAAAAAGACAAAAAGAAAAAAAAAGGGGGGGGGGGGCAATTGATTCTAATTTTAAATGTTTTATCATCATTGTAGTGGCCCAGATAAGTGGTAAAATGACATATAAAGAATAATACACACTATAAGAAACATAATGAGCACGACTTTATCTCAAAAATGAATATAATCTCCTGAGAAATTTACTCGAAATGATACACAACACTATAAGCAATACAATCTTTTTAAAAATCCAACTCTGTAAGTAATTACGTGTACATTTATTTTATCAGTTTATCAACAAGTCAAGTCAGAAGAATTTAGTATTAAATTGTTCTAGAATCATTCATCAGTCATTAACACTGTGAAGTATTTTGCCTTGGTATTCCCAACTGGTCCTTGCCAAAAATATGAAGAGAGACACAAATACACTCTCTTAATATTAAAATCATAGACACAATAAGAAATGTCCCAGTCGTATACAGAACAGACAATGGAGTCGCTATTTTTTGTTATGGACATTGCACATTTTAAAATATTAATAATTTAATTCATTATCACACGCACAAAAAATCCAACAAAAAACCCTCTAAAAAAATGCATGTACAATTACAATAATAAATGAAACTCGTCTACAGAAAAAAAAAATATAAAAAAGAAGGATAACAAGAAGTGTACCTGTCCTGGATGCGTTTTTGTCACAAAGGAATAAAAACATTGAAAGGTTACTGTTCATAAAGTTATACAGAAGCCAGCAGCGCACTATGTACAGCCATTACACATAAGTTTAAACAAAATAAACATGCAAAAAAAAATTATAACGAAGAAAAAAAAGAGAGAGAAAAAAATTATTGACCAAACTATCTGAGAACTTTTATAGTCAACAAATTGTTGTACGATAACAAGATCTATCTCAAAAAATGTGGAAAAATAATGAGTTGATACTGCTCACAAAATAGCACTAACATTCATTAATGTCAGCCATTGTGAACAGCCTGGACTTACTTTCCCATAATGATCGTTGACGTAAACTGTGCATAGAATGACAATCTCATTTGTTGTGTAGGCAACATGTAAATCTTACGGGCATTGAGCAAGTTTACCTTATAACAGAAAAACTTAACATGTAGAGCACAACAAAGATTTGTTACTCATTCATCCCCAAACACAGTAACATTCACCAGCATGTTTGAGATTATTATTATTATTTATTATTATTATTATTATTATTATTATTATTGTTTTTGTTTGTTTGTTTGTTTGTTTATTTGTTTGTTTGTTTGTTTGTTTGTGCAAACTGAATATGTAAGAACTTTAACACAAGATCATTGATAACCATGTCATGTAGACAAACTAAGACTGACAGTGATTTTTAATACTTTAAGGATGATTGGTCTATGGGTAACTTGTTCAGTTGTAAAAATCCTGTGATTGGAGATAGATGGACATGTCAGTCCGGGAACAGAAATGTCTCTGCGAGACTGAATCGACAGTGGGGGAGGTCATTCCTGCTGTGAGGTTGTCTGCCTCTGACTTTCTGATCAGCTAGAACACACTTACTGAGCTAACAGTTTAATTTTCATTTCCCCCATAATGGACAGATGCGAAGGATGAGGATGCATAGAAAAAATGAGGACATGGTAAGACACATTATGATTATTATGAATGGAGTGTTGAGACATTATTGCGAATGGACATCTGTGCTCTGTTGCTGCCTTCATTTTAAAAATCATTGCACGTAAATGTATACAACAAACAACAACAACAACAACAAATCATTATATTGGCAGATAATACGTAGGTGTCAACATTAAGCGCAAGCGTGTTATAATAACAATAAAGATAATACATGTAATAATAATAAAAATGAAGAGCCGATGACTGCTCACAAGTAGCACTATCAAATATCAATGTCAATTATTGTGAAAAGTATCTGGAATAACATTCGTCACGATCATTGCTAGAAGTCTGCATAAAATCAACAATAGCATCTATGTGTAGGCAGAATACAAAAAAAAAATCCATCCTGCATTGTTTGACAAGTTTTCGATAATGGCAGATTTAAGTTTTACGAAAGCAGTTATTCAGAGCACAAGAGATATGCTTTATCAACAGCATCTCCAAATCCAGTAACATTCACCAGCATATATGAGTTTATACTTCTGTGCAAATTGAATGTCTATGTAACACTGTTTTACCAGAGCAACGATGACCATTTAGACAAGAAAGAGTAGTGGTTATGGTAACTTTCGTACTATCAAGTTCATGTGTCCATAGGTAACTGCAAAACTTCACAAGCAGTTCTTTTCTCTCCTAGTGGGCAGATTGCTCAGTTGTTCAAATTTTGTGATTCGAGATAGATGGACGTGTCAATTAAGGGCACAGGAATGTCTCTGTCAGGTTGAACTCATGATGAGAGACTGTCAGATTGAACTCATGATGAGAGGCTGTCAGGTTGAACTCATGGTCAGAGGCTGTCAGACTGAACTCATGATGAAAGGCTGTCTGCCCCTGATTTTCTGTGCAGCCAACGTTTCTGTGCTGCTTTCGTCATGATATCCTTTCCTGTTGTGGCATGCCATTTCCAGGTGAGTTCGCACCAGCAGGTACTTTAGTCCAGGGCTAAACATTCCCATGATTTTTACTAAAAGTCATTTCCAAGATCTTGACGTTAAGTCTGGATCAGGTGTTTGTTTTTTTTTCTGGATCTTGCGAGAGCATTCCTCATTTGAAAACTCAATGCACAAAGAATTGCACGTATAAATCGCCCAAACAGAATACACTAACAAAAAAATCAGGGTTATAAAAACAAACATAGATATTATAGCCGAGATAATGTTATTTTTCAAGACATGACTGGTCAAAGCAAGCGCTTTTCTGAATATGAGTAACCCTGGATTTGTTGAAGCATTTTATTTGTACATTGAAAAATGAAACAAGGCTATTAGATCAGACCATATAAGTTATCACAATCAGACATATTTTTTACAAATACTTTTTATAGGGAAAGGTGACAAGAGATAAAGTCAGTTTATATCGAATTAATATCGTTTTTCAGTCTGGGAAGTCACTAAAAAAAAACACTTGTTCAAAAAAAAAAGAAAGAAAAAAAAAAGAAAACAGTAAATCAGGATTAAAATCAAACGGATATAGCAGAGATGGAACATATGAACAAAAAGCCCTAAAAGATAACTATAGGCCATAGTTAAATCAAATGGCAGGTTGTGATGAAGACATCGTTTCATCATTTTTTCAGATGCATGTTAACAATAAGAAAAGGCACACGTAAAAAATGAAAAGGAAATGCATTTTGTTTTCAGGGACCATTACGACATTGCAGAGTATATTTGTCTAATTCATGCAGTTTGTTCTGTTCTGAAATACTTTTTTTTTTAAAATTTTGAACAGACGTTTTTTAACTGATAATGTAAATTGCAAAAACATACGTGTATATGCTATTTCTATTTAGTTAACTCCCATTCTTTCCATATGTGAAATTTCTGTAATTCTGCATAATTATATTTCATAGGCTACCTTGTATTGTTGCCTAAATCTTGTTGGCCAGTTTCAGTTGAATCTGATTTCTGGTCCCAAAACTTGAGGCAATGCTTAGTAAAATATGACACAGCTTATATTTTCAATGGAGCCAAATCTTTCGGCATAATCTTCATCCCGGACACACAACTGGATGTTCCCAGAATGGAATTGAGGTGTCTCACATTTCCTGACAACCTCTCCTGGATTAGAACACATAGGACCTCTAATAAAGGATACATGTCTCAATAATTCCCTTTTCAGTCTTTGATCCCGATATTTATTTCGGCACACCCTAACGATCTGCTCCCACTCTCCCTGACGCTCTCCAGGAGTTAAATCTTTCCCATTTTCTTCCTCAGCATTCACTAGACTTTCTGGGACCTTAAAAACAACAACAGCTTGAGGTCTTCCTCCCCTCCCAGCCCTGCTCCACTTTTCTGCATTTTTATACTTTTCAGAGACGTAAAACCCGTCGCCGCTGGAAAAGTCTTGACCCTCTTTTCCAGCACTTAGCCTTATTCCACTTTCCAAGATAGAGATAGCATGCTCATGTTTTGTTCCATGGTAAAACAATTTGCACTTGTTAGCTTCAACTTCCCTTCCCTTTAGCTCTGAAATTTTCTTCTCAATTTCCTGACGACCCAACCCAGACACATTGAGGACATTGACAGGCCACTTTAATTGTTCATGTGCTGAGGATGTCTCCGATTCAAGTCGACCTTCAATGGGAATATTTTGTATGAAGATGTTGTCAGTATTGCCCTCCTGGTAAGGATACCTGGATGCGCTGGAAAAGAGAGGGTGGTGGGAAGTGGCATGATCAAGATATCTCAGGGCCCAGAAAGATGGTGACTGCAAATCAGTGAAGTCTTTTGGAATGCTCTTACAAATACTTGAAGCTCTCTCAATTGTAAATCCAAGTTTCTCCAGGTTTTTCAGAAGACCATTTTTTCCTGGAGTCTGGGCGATATTTCCTTCTGCTAAAAGGTCCAGCTCTCTTTCTTCAATAAACTTCTCCAAGAAATAAAGGTCAGATTGATGACATCTTGTCTGAAGATCCAAGTCATTCAGATCTTTGCCAATGTCTTCTCTCAGACCTAAGATATCACACATGATATTCTCCTCTGTTGTTTGGAGACATTGATGGTGCTCAGTTAAAAGATAATGAAGCTCCTCATCTTTCATGCTCGACTTCAGATCACCTAACTCCTCTTTCACCTTTTTCAGGTCATCCAGGGATGGAAGAACAAGGCCTACAAAACCCAGACTTTTAAGTGAGTAAAAGTCCATAATTTTGTCCACAACTGTTATCAGGTTTGCAAGACATGTATTCAGGTGAGTGAGTTCACTGATTGTTTCCTCGACTGAACTGTCATTGTCTTGAGAGTTTTGAGCGCATTTCTTTTCTTGATCTAACACAGCACTCAATTGATGGTTATAGGCAGATCCTAAAGCAAGGAAAGAGAGGGCCTCTTCAATAGTCCTCACTCGATCCCCTGGTGACTTGTCATCTTTGGATTCTTGTATTATTGGTAAAATGGAAAGAAAACTGGATATGTTTTCCCATTTCTGTGGAGCAAGAACTGTCCACTCTTGTAACTTCTGATTCACTCTGAGTTTCAAACCAGTAATGTCATGCAAAGATTCCCAACATGTCCTCAGTAACCGAGTTCCTTCTGTGATGAAAGGATCCACACGGATGAGCTGATGACTGGCAATATCAGTTTGAGAATCCAGATCTATAGTTTAGTGAAAATAAAGATGAAAGAGACAAAGGTCATAAAAGGTAAATATGACATCAGCTTTGAAAATAAATAAATAAATAAATAAATATAATAAATTACTTAATTATCTTGAGGGATTCCAGTAATAGAAACATTTCTCATTGGAAAAACCACTTAGAAACATAGCATATAACTGCAATTAAAATACTTAGATGCAATAACCATTATTAAATGTGCCATAAAATTAATCAGTCGTGGTAAGGGCAGATGCGTGAAAATAAAATAATTGGTGATATCCAGCGAGGCAGATCCACAGATATATTATTAATTAGGTGATAGTAATTGTATCCAGATCACTTGTTAATGTTGCCAAGAAGCTCTTTCTTTGGAAAGTCAGAGAGTAAAATAGAATTCTTTGCATTTGAGACTAATCTGTCTGGATTTATAATGGTTTTTGATTGGTGAGCAATCAGTAAAATTGTAATCAAGGTTCATTCATGAAGGAAGGTAGATGGTATTAGGAAAAATGGAGAGTAAGAACAACAAAAAAGACAAAACAAGACAAACAAACAACAAAATAAGCTGGCTGATAAATTTCAATAGAAAATCGTGGAGGATACTGAGCATAGTCTCATCGACAGGTAAAAAACCTTTCTTATTAATTGATTGGTTTGGGCTATCTTTGTATTTGCAAATGCTAATTTAATTCACTTTATATATAAAACTGTTATGAAATCTATAATAATCATATAGTTGCAAAAATAAGGGCGCAAACAACAGTTGAAGAAGAAACGGTTTACCCTGAGTACATGTAGCTGTAGAGATGTTTTTTATTTTGAAATCTCAAGGAAATATGATAAGAGAAAATAGTGACTTTGCAAAGTCATTAAAAAACAAACAAACAAGCCGACAAAAACAACAACAACAACAGCAACAAAAAACAATACCTTAAGCTCAGTGGGATGTCAGTTAATGGGGGAGTGGGCGTCTTAAAAATTCGATTGTAGTTTTTGTTTTGCTGTAAAAAGTTTACCTTTTGTCAGTATAAAAATAGTACTAAAAATAGTAGCAAATGGATATCTTTATTCTAAATTGTTTGACTCATGATCTTTCAATGGA
The DNA here is from genome assembly GCA_039654565.1 of Peronia peronii. NCBI lineage: Eukaryota > Metazoa > Mollusca > Gastropoda > Systellommatophora > Onchidiidae > Peronia > Peronia peronii. The sequence goes on along the minus strand of JBCEWB010026830.1, from coordinate 2,508 downwards.
TATCCCGCCTATTGTCAACCAGAATCTGCCTCCCTCTGGCTCCTAGAAGAGATAGATCACCACTATTTGATTAAATACAGGCAAAAGATGCATAGCACACTTGATTATCAGCACCTGCAAAAATATCTCGAAAACCAGTGTTAGGAATTGGCATTAGGTGACCAGTCTGGGGCAAAATACATTCGCGATCACTAGAATAATAGTGTTGTAGCTACGTTGGTTATCTTTCACCCCGCCTGCTTTGATTAGATATTACATCAGGTTTTGTCCAAAACTTTAGGTCCGTTAAGAAGGTTTGGAAAGGAAATTACTCTAGCACACTGACACTCTTCTGATCCTAAAAAAAAAGAAAGAAAGAATCATCAACCTCGTTTTAGCTTATCGCAAGCTCTACGAAGTTTCAGGCGAAGCTTACGACATAATCCCATTCCCACCGTCGCGTCAGATGCTTTGGGGATGGCTCCGACCTGCAATAGATCACCTCATAATGACAAACAAGAATAACATCATTCCTGCGGCTTCAACGCCTGATGCAGTGGCCATCAAACTTCTCACATTCTGGTTGAAGAATGCAGAGATCTGGTTCGCTCAGGCTGAGGTGCAATTCGACATACATTGACGATACAGCTGGGTGCTCCCCACCAGCAAACAACCGCTATATCACATTTAAAGAACGCCTCGAAAGCGCCTACGAGCTCACCGAACAAGAATATGCAGCGAGGATACTCGACACAAATGGTACTTTCAGAATTCTGGGAACAGATGCTCGCTCTCGTCTCTGCAGGCCGGAAATCACGTTTCCTCTTCGGAGAAGTTTTCTTACGTCAACCCCCTTCAGAGGTATGCTTAGTTCACACCAGGTCCAGACAGACATCACGGACCTGCAAGATCTCCCTAAAACGGCTGACAAATACTTCCAGTGCACTGGTCTACTAGGTGACTCAGTTCTCCCATCCAGTGCGTCCACAAGTCACCCTCCATGTCCACCCCCAATCTGATGTCCCCAGTGGCGGCAGCTGGCCGTCTTCAGTCAACAGCTCTCGACCCAAGAGCTGAATTACAGCACTTCTGACTACAAAAATTCTGGCCCTTTACTTTGCCGTGCCTCACTTCCCACACTTCCTTGAGGGCTGACCGTTCACAGGCTACACGGATCACAAGCCACTAGCCTTTGCCCTGTCCAAGATCTGCCCGTCAACAGGACCATCTCTTGACCATCTCAGTGTACACGGCGGACATCCGCCACGTTGAGGGAAAAGCAACCCGGGGGCAGAAGCGCTCTCCGACAACAGCTCACCACCCTGAATGAAGTCATCGACTACACACAGCTAGCACCTGACCAGTGCGAAGATCCCCGGCACAAGTGTATTGAACTACCATCACGAGCCTCCGAGTCGAGGACATCTCTTGGGGTATATCAGGCATATCCTCGCCCCATTATCCCCCAATCATGGTGTCGCCGGATCTTTGACACTATACAAGGTTTATCCCACCAAGGAATGAGAGCTACCCGATGTTTCGTAGCTTGCAGGTTTGCCTGGCACAACAAGGCTTCTGACGAAAATGCCTGGATCCGCTCCCGTACGTCCTGCCAACAGGCCAAGGACCACCTGTACACCAAAGCGTCGGATCAGCCTTCCCATCTCCAACGGCCCCTTCAGATTTTGTCGGGTCTCTCCCACCTTCCAAAGGTCATGCTCACATTCTCACTATGATAGGTTTACTTGTTGGCCAGAGGCAGTCCCGCTAGCTGACACGATCACAACCACGATCTCTGTGGCCCGCGCTTTCAACACTCACTGGATCTCAAGGTACAGAGTCTCGTCAGCCCTCACTTCAGACCGGGGAACCCAGTTCACGTCACAGCTCTGGCTCCATGTCACACGCCTGCTCGGAATGCACTCACAACACACCACAGTTTTCCACCCGGAGTCAAATGGCCTCGTGGATCAATTCACCACCTCCTCAAGGAGGCCCTTTAAGCCAGACTCAGGCCCACACTGGGTGGATTCCCAACTGTGGATCATGGTCAGCCTCAGGACCACGCCCAGGAAGAACATCAACATATCTTCGGCCGAATTGGTCTTCGGTGCCCACCTCAAAGTCCCAGGCAAGTTTTGCCGTGACACAACCTCAGGACCTTCGCTCCTGACTGAGCTACAACATCTGCGGGCTCAGTGGTCAACTACAGCCTCTTCCCCTGGCAAGGTCAGTCCAAGGCCTTCATCCGCAAGATCTGCAAAACAGCCCAGTGCGCATTCATCAGGCACGTCGCTCATCATTCCGGGCTCCAAAGTCGATATTCTGGCCTGTGCAAGGTGCTCCAACCCGGGGACAAGTTTTTTTCACCCTCCAGATTGGCACCAGAACTGAAACCGTCTCAATCAGCCGTCTCATGCTCATCTATCTGGATTCTAACTCAACCGTCCTCGTAGCCCAATTAACTTTTCGAGCCGTCCGCCCGAGAAAGCGGCCGACCCAAATCCAGCATTTGCCGATATCTGGTCT
>JBCEWB010026719.1:0-14738 GCA_039654565.1 Peronia peronii | reverse complement strand
TGGAAGAACAATCTTTGATCAGAGATGTCAAAGCAGAATGGATTGATGATAGCTTTCACTGGACAGCTCAGAATATTAGTCTATGAAACATGAACAGTCATTTGATTACCATTTCTTACAACTGTTTGAGAGTATAAATTGTTCTATTGTCCTCGGAAACAAATGGTTTTATTGGAAACAAAAGTGAATAGCCATAAGCTGACACCAATTTTTCACTAGCAGTAATGATAGCAAGTTGTAAAGTGTTATTGTGTTAATTGTTTGAACAGATATGCTATATTAAATTATCACGTTTTCCAACTTGGAAAAGATAGGCCTAAATGATAATAAAAAATAGACTGTTAGACATGGTTATTGTCCATTGTTTAGAAAGAGATAATTATGTATTTGTGGATTTGCTTTTGACTTGTCGTTGAAAAAAATTAAACCTTGTTTTGAACAATTCAAAATATATGAACTGTCAAAGTGAACCATTGTTTGGTATGCCTTTAAAGCAAAAATACTAATAAGACATAGTCATTGATCGATACTTTTGAAAAAAATGAAATGCCATAAATTGACATAGTTTGAGAAGATCTTCTGTTTCATTTGAAAAGATAAATTGTCACTGATTGTTTCATTTGAGAAGATGAACTATCACCTACTGGTCCATTTGAGAAGATAAATTGTCATTCGCTCTTTCATTTGAGAAGATAAATTGTCATTCGCTCTTTCATTTGAGAAGATAAATTGTCATTCATTGTCCCATTTGAGAAGACAAACACTCACTGCATGTTTGATTTGAGAAGATGTATTGTCAATATAATATGTCATTGTTTGGTTCCTACAGGCCCTAACCAAACCAACGTCCACAGCAAGGTCTATGATGTGGTGCTGGACAAGGAACTGTCAGGCTTTGGACTGTCTCTCAGGGGAGGGATGGTGGTGGAGAAGATGAGAGCTCACCCACTTATGGTGGTAGCTATTCGTCACGGAGGACCTGCCGACAGGTTGAATCTCTAGTTTCTTATTCTTCATCTCGCTGATAATGTTTTTCACAGTTGTCACTCATTTGACTGACTGCCTTATTCACTCAGTCACTCACTCAGTCACTCACCCACTCAGTCACTCACTCATTCACTCACTCACTCAGTCACTCACTCATTCACTCACCCACTCACTCACTTACTCACTCACTCATTCACTCACCCACCCACTCACTCACTCACTCACTCACTCACTCATTCACTCACTCACCCACTTACTCACTCATTCATTCACTCACTCATTCACTCACTCACCTACTCACCCCCCTACTTACCCACCTACCAACTCCCTTGCTCATAGTTGTCCACTCACTCACTGACTCATTCACTTGTTCACTCGCTCACTCATTCGCTCACTCACTCACTCACTTACTGACTCACTTACTCACTCACTCACTTACTGACTCACTTACTCACTCACTCACTCACTCACCCACTTATTCATTCATTCATTCACTCACTCATTCACTCACTCACCTACTCACCCCCTACTTACCCACCTACCAACTCCCTTGCTCATAGTTACCCACTCACTCACTGACTCATTCACTTGTTCACTCGCTTACTCACTCGCTCACTCACTGACTCACTCACTCACTTACTTACTTACAAATTGTTTCATTTGCTAACTCAATCATCAGTTCATTTACTCCTCGCTCATCCATCCATTCACCCACTCACTCATCCACTATTTCTCCACTCACACAATCACTATCTTGTCCATTTCCCCCTGCAGGGGCCCAGAGTTTATAAGTAGGTTATCTGCTCCCACCTGCAGGCAGCGTAAGCCCGTCATCAATAGGGTGTCTCCCATGGAGTGTTATCCTTGACATTCCATGGGAGGCATCTCTTCTCTCTCTCTCCTTGCTCCTGTCTTCTGTCCCGCTCTCTTTCCTCTCTTCTTCTTGACGTGTAAACGTATCTTACCGTTTTGATACAATATAGCCGTTATCGTGCTGATGTGTCGTTAAACCCCAACACAACACAACACATATCTTGTCCATTCACTCACTTTTTTCCCACTCCTCTCACCATTCACTCTCCTTGCAGTCATTTAGTCTCTCACTCAGTCATCACTGATTCACTAATCAGAAAGGACCCATTTTGCTCAGCTTTAGTAAGTCGGGCAAGATGCATTTAAATGTAGTTATCTGAAAAAATAGTGTGCTCTTATGGTTCACCTGTTTCTCTGATACAGTAGACGTGAAATAGAAGATCTTTTTTTTTCTTTTTTGCCAATGTCATTGACAGCTAATCTTACCAAAGTTTTGTTTCTCATGTGTTTCAGAGAGGGCAGCATCCATGTAGGAGATCGAGTCCTGGCTATCAACGGTTACAAAGTGACATCACTCAGCTTAACGGAGACGCTCAGCCTGTTTGCTCAGTGTGAAAGCACTGCTACGTTCACCATGTCATATGATGCCGCTGTCATGGGTGAGTCTTCCCTTGTCATATACTTGTACTCACTCTCTGTTCATGTAATATGAATGTGACATTTATGTGTCAAATGAGTGAGTCTCTCTTCTCATTGATGTTTACTCTGTTTTTGTCCCCTCCTGTATGGCTTCAGTGTCATATTCAGCATGTCATATACTCACATTTCTAACCTGATCCCTTTAGTGCAAAGTGAATGTCACCATCACCTTGTCATATGAAACCGCTGTCATGGATGGTATACTCACATTTCGAGCCTGATGACTTTAGTATGAAGTGAATGTCACCTTCACCATGATGCTGCTGTCATAGGTGACATACACTCATTTTATCCTGATCCCCTTAACTTGAAGTGAATGTCATGTTCACCATGTCATATGACACCGCTGTAGTAAGTGACAGTTTGTCCATCACTTCCAGACATTATGGATCTAGGTGACCCAGTGACATCAGATTGTTCTATTTTTTTGTAAAACACTTCGGGTCTGGAAAAATGTGGTGAACCTCTGCATCCCATTTTATCTTATCAACGGTGCAAATAGAAATGTCATAATTCATAGCATTCCTTGACCAAAGAAGTCAAGATGCAATGAGTGGCAAAGGTCTGGACTAAGCTTTCTGCTCTTCACTATTATTATCCTATCACAACTGACACCTTGTGTTAAGCTCCAGCAGGGTTATTGTACCCCCATCAGGAATGCGCAGCTGTTGCCCACATTGCATGCAGGATTAACAGTTTCACTCTGTTCCCCCCCCCCCCTCACCTCCCCACCCCCAGCCCACCTCTCACTTTCCACCTTACCAGTCCAACTCACTAAAAAGTTGTTATTATTGGTGTTGTTTTTTATTATTGGTGTTGTTTTTGATTTTCCTTTGCATTCCATCTGTTATATGGACCAACTTATTTCCCTTATAATTTATCAGCCAAGAGTTGTTTCCCTTTGAGAAATGTCAATAATATGATTATTGCGATTATTTATGTTAATCATCAGCGTAGGTCCTGGCAAAGATAATGAGTTATCACATGTCATGTCCATATCTACGTCCATGTCCTGAAATGATGTAATATTCATGTTCAGTATTATATATGATGATGTTTGTGGTTGACTAACCATAAGTAGTACGTGTCAGTATGATGATGTCTGAATCTTTCAGAGCAGTAAATCGAAGTAACTGGTCGGCTATGAGTTTCTGTATGATCACTCTATGATTGGTGTACACTCGATCATTCACAACATATGAGACACAAACTGTCTTAATTCACTCTTGTTTGTTGTTGTTTTATATTCAGCATAATCTATTACCCACTTCCTTATTTGTCTCCCTCCTCCCCTTCAGTTTTCATTTGTATTTATAATATGTCCATCTTCTATGGCTGTGTTTTGTGTTTCTTTCATTCTGTTCTCTACTGTCTTCCCTTTGATCTTTTTTCGTTATGTAAGAATGACTCTTGTCAAATCATTATCATTTCCCTTTTGTACTGTTCATCTTGATCTGCGATCCAGCTTCCATCTGACCGTCTTTTCTTTCTCTTTTTCTCTCTGTGTCACTCACTTCTTTCTCGATCTTTCTCTTTCTCTCCCTCTCTCTCTCCCTTCTTATCCGAAATGACCTTTTTGAAAGAAAAAAAAGAAAGTGACCTTACACATACAGACACCAATCCTATGAACCCTTCCCATCTCTCCATCCACAGGACCTCTTTTTTTTTCTCTGCCTCACGGTGTCTTTTAAGAAAACCTCTATCTCTCATGGCATCTTTTTCCTTCTTCTTGAAGTTACTAGGTGTTGGTCTGTCACATACAAGTACACGTACATTCTTTTGACATATACCATTCATCATGCAGTTTGTGTGTGTGTGTCTTCTTTCTAACCAACCACCATTTGCTCTCATGACCTTGGGGGGATTGTGGGAACATACCCAGTGAAAATAAAAGTATACTTGTTCTTTTTCTATATGAATGTGTTTCCTTCTCCATATTTCATTAACCACATCCCCCTCCCCCCCTCTCTTGCACCCATCTCTTAATTACCATCCACTCCTGTTCCCTCTCCCCCCCCCCCCCCCTCCCCATCCTTCAAGGCTATGCATTTCATGTATCAGATCTCTCAAAATGTGCATACTTACTCATACATAGTAATGTGTAGCATTAGCTTGCTAGGCAGATGTATAATTATAATATATGGCTGATTTCACCACATACTGTGCACATACATGATTCCCTGTACACTGTAACCCTGGAACTAATTTGTGTCATGGTGAGTCGGGTCGCTGGCATTCCTTACTGATGATTTCAGCATGAGTGCCAGGCAGTTGACATATACATAAGAAAAGACACACATAAACACGTAAGCATAATCTGACATTTAAAAAAGCACATAGTTACATGTGAGCATTTTTTCTTTCCATCCTTTCTGTCTGCCTTATCTGTCCCTTTCTGTCTTTCTCTATCTACCTTTCTTTCGCCCACAGTTTCTTACTGTCATCGTCCTCTCTTTTCTCTTTCTTTCCTCTCTCCTGTTGCCAGTCTCATTTTACTTCCTCTCTCTCATTTTCATTCTCTCTTTCTGTTTCTTTCATTTCCTTCTTCTCTCTCTCTCTTCCTATCTCTTTCTTCCTCTCTCCCTTGTCTTTATTCTCTCTCACCTTTTGTCCTTCTCTTGGTCTCTTGAAATCATTCTCCACCTCCTTCTTTCTTTCTTTCTTTCTTTCTTTCTTTCTTCACACATAATATACTAACTAACACACATGAATGTCTATCAGATACAAATATTTTTGTGTAACATATGTGGACTTACTTGGTATTTATATTTTTTTTACCACAGTAACTCTCCTTTGTTTTGTTGTTGTTGTTTTGTTTTGTTTTATTTTGTCTGGCACACCCTGAGCTGGTATAATTGTCTCTCTGCTGCTGTCAGGCAACGAAAATGTTAAAGGCAGCCATGAGTTACAGGCTTGCTGTATGCTGTGCCAGTCTCTCAGACTCACCAGTAACTAATTGCTATGGCTTATATATGGGTCAGTAGTACAGCACCTAGCATGTGCTCTGATCTGGGTAACTTGAAGTGAGCTGGTACTGTGTTAGATCTGTCTCTCTGCTCTGACAGTCTGTCTGCCCGTCTGTTGGTCTATCTGCCTGTCTATCTGCCTGTCTGTCTACCTGTTTGTCTATCTGTCTGAGCCTGTCTCATTTTCTCCTTTACTACCCAACAGTACTGGATACCATGGACTTTTTCATTCATCAGCAAGCACAAATTTTGTTATTAATATTGTTTGTTTGATAGAACTATGTTTAAAAGAAAAATAAGAACATTAAGCTTGCAATTTCTTTTTTGTTTAATGTGCCTATGACATTTTCAACTCAGTCTCATTTTGTTATATTGCCAGGGACAAACAAACACCCAAAACAGTGCCTACGTATTTTGTCTAGTCATTAATTGTTATTCCTTAATATATTTCCTCTTATCATTTTGACTCATCAGCACTAAATACTGTACATTATGCATATAATATCTGTCTAAGCTGAAATGATGAACGAGCCAGCTGTTGGACGGAGAAAGTGCATTTGTGCCGCAGCAATTTACGCACGCGTACTTGCTGTCTAATTGATCAGCAATCCTCCCATTGTTACAGATGCGGTGGAGAATGCCTCAGGCCCGCTGCTGATAGAGGTAGACAGAGCACCAGGATCTGGGCTGGGCATTACATTGTCACAAAGCGTCTATGAGGGAAAATCTTGCATCGCCGTGGACACAGTTCAGCCAATGAGCATAGCAGATAGGTAAGGATCCTTCTGTTGGCTTTTTTTTGTGTGTGTATGCAGGTTTTTTTGTTGTTGTTGTTGAATGTGGATACAAGAGAGTAGAGTACAGGAGTTTCAGTTTTCACTGTTTTTTTTCGTTTTTTTTTTTTTTTAATTTTTCACTTATTTTTAAAATGTTTTTTTTTTTGTTTATGTTGTATTGAATATGGATGCAAGAAAGAAGAATATAGGTGTTTCAATTTTCACTGGGCTTTTTTTTTTTGTTTGTTATTGTTAATATAATTAATTTTTTTTTTTTTAATTTTGTGTTGAATATCGATACCAAAAATACAGGAAAGAAGCGTATAGTTGTTTCAGTTTTCACTGGGCTTTCTTTTTTCTTTCTATTTTTTTTTTTTTATTTGTGTTGAATGTGGATACCAGAGGGAAAAGTACAGATGTTTCAGTATTCACTGGTGGTAAAACATTTTGCTGTTCTGAACCTGTGCCTATCATAATATTATTGATATACAAGTATGGAAGTGTAATGGCGTAGCATCAATTTTATTGTATTTTCTACATTATCAATGTTGAACCAGCTGATTTTGTAACAGATCATATTATTGCATATTATGAATAATTGTGCCTTCGAGGCAGATGCTCTATGATGATGCTCTTATATTTAAAAGGATCTCATGATAAAACAATTTACACCCAATGAGAAACAATAAACACACATCTTCAATTACAAAAAAAAAAAAAAGAATAGAATAGGGAGTAGCTGGATAGGCAGGCTGCTGGTGGGGTTCCCCCCCCCCCCCCTCCTCACCCAAGTGAAGACATGATTTTTTAAGACAGGATTTTTAAACATTTTTTTTCTCAAAAGTGAAGACCGGATTTTTTTTTTTCTTTTTTCTCTCTTTTTTTTTTTTTTTCTTTTCTTTCTCTTTTTTTCTTTTTTTTTTTGGCCAAAAGTGAAGAAAGGATTTTTTAAGACAGGAATTTTTTTTGTCTTTTTTTTTTTTTAACAAAGAACCGTTTGAGATAACCTCCACCGGGAGGTTGAAAGATGTATATAGAATGTAACGTAACCAAAGAGAAGATTTTGCATGGATCCTGATAAGAAGATGTGCTTTAAAAAACAAAACACTGGTGATCAAAGGGTGATCACTGAAATACGAAAATGAAATATATGTCATATCCATTGCTATTACACCAAAAATTAAAATTCATCATTGCATTGCCACCACCTTGAAATTTTAAATTCACATTCATAATTTTTTGCCGACATTGAAATGCATATCTGAATGAATGCACATAAAGACTCATGCCCCTATCTACATTATGATTGTCACTTACCGAATGTGCATCAATGATTGATTGTCCCAGGAGTGGAGCCCTGCACCCAGGAGACCTCATCCTGTCCATAGACGGAGCCAGTGTGGAGTCCATGTCTGTGGCCGAGGCCAGTCAGCTGCTCAAGTCTGGCACAGAACACAACGTCCAGCTAGAGATTATCCCTTACATACATCTAGAACATTGTGCCAATAGGGATATTCTAGTCAGAAACTGTAAGTTTTATAACATCTAGAACATTATACCAGTAGGAATATTCTAGTCAGAAACAGTTAGTTATATAACATTAAGACCATTGTGCCAATAGGGATATTCTAGTCAGAAAATGTGAGTCTTATAACATCTAGAACATTATACCAATAGGAATACTCTAGTCAGAAACTGTAAGTTATATACCATTAAGACCATTGTACCAGTAGGAGTATTCTAGTCAGAAAATATGAGTCTAATAATATCTAGAACCAGTACAGAAACACTGAGTCAGAAACAGTGAATTTTTCACATCTAGACCATTGTGCTAATAGGTACATTCTAGTCAGAAACTGTGAGTCTTGTAAAGGGGCTTATTTAACATCTGCAGCATTCCCCCAGAAAAGACACACTATTTCTAATTGGCAGCTGTTAGTTTCAGAATAGACATGTTTTGGAACATTTTACTAACATGCACATTCTTGTCACAAAGTCATGAACGAGCTTGTTTCACATTTAGAACAATGTGTCACTAGGCACATTCTAGTCAAAAACTGGAAGACTCAACATGGGCTTATTTAGAATCCAGTGATGCCAATAAGGACATCCAAGTCAGAAACTGTAGTTTTTAGAATAGTAGTGTTTAGTAACCTGGAATGATGTTCATAGCAGTTGGATCTTAAGTATTAGCAATTTTGTCAATTCAAGGCTAGAAACAGAGTTGTTATTGAAGCATTGATGATCATGAATTGTTTAATAATGATATTGTTTTGATGTGATTGTCAGTTACAACAGCAGCCATGGACTTCAAAAAAATAGTTCATTCCCACTATCCCTAATCAGTTTAGTTCCAGCAATGTTTCATCAGTATGTCTTATTTTGATTCTGTTCATGAAATCTTAGTAATTGGTATGTATCCATAAATCTGTGTTACTCAGCATTATGTCTCACCAACTATAAATGGAATTTCCTTTGGAAAACAAGTAAGGTTTATCTATGTTATCAAATCTTAAAAACTATATCAATGCATTTTTCATAAGATCTGTTTGAGCAAAATGTCATCGTGACTGAGAATATAAAGAGCTGATAATTGCTCTTCCTTGTGCTGTTTTGCCATAAAAACTTACATTTTTTTCCTCTGGTCTTCTGTTTTTGATCTTCTGCTTCATTTTTAAATTCTTTTAAAGTAAACACTGTTGGCAAATGGCTGAAATAAATTTCTCGCCTCTCTTTCTCTTTCCCAGCCATAGGTTCCTCTTTCTCCTCCCATGCCCTTCCAGTTCTCTCTCACTCCCACTCCACCTACTCCAACCTCCCACATCACCACCATCACCATCTCACCACTAAGAGCAGCACCATCAGTGGCTACAGCAATGCCAGCGAGAGAGCCAGCAACCTGCACAGCTTTGCTGACAACTCCTCCGTCTCTGTCGGCACCTCCCAGTTTGGTACACTCAACATGCGGAAACGGAACATGTGGCCCCATGGACCAGAGCGCAGAGCCACATCCTGCAGTAAGTCACTGTGCTAAATCAAACCAAAAAAAAAAAATTCCATCAAAATTCATGCCAAATGTAATCATATATATAATTAAATTGACAAAAGTGCCAAGGTAACCTTTTTTGTTAATAATTTTCATTACTACACTGAAGAATGGTAATTTTTCTAATTTCTACCATAGCTAACATGACACAGTGGATAAAATCACATTAAGAATTAGGAGAGATAATTTGGACAGAAAAATAGTGTGGTTGGATTTTCCGAGATAGCCTCCACCAGGAGGTTGAAAGACGTATGTAAAACAGTTGGATTTTTGATATATCTGAAGGGTAGGAATAAGATATGGGTTTGAAATAAATTTCTTGAAAACCAAATGAGAATGGCTCTAAGTGTCACAGGGTTAGTCATGTAGCTGTTCTTTGTGTCATCATGGTTACATTATGTTTGTCCAGTTGCCAGTGTTTCTATCATGACATTAGCATTGTTTTGCCTATCTGATAGTTGAGTTCTGTGATTGTTGTCTAATTATTCACTCCATCTCTGTCTCCATGACCAGTGTCCATTGCCTCATCCAGTGCCTCAGTGCTGAGTGCCAACAATCAGGTGTGCCACACAGAGACAGTGGAGGTCATCCTCTTTGCTGACCACAAAGGCCTGGGCATCACACTGAAGGGTGGTGTCTTTGCCACAGCTCCGCTCTCACATCCACCTACCATCTCTTTCATAGAACCTCGCAGTGCAGCAGAGAAGTACGTCCTCAATGTCACAGAGACTTCATTATCAACATACGAAGAATGATGAGTAAAAGAAGACTAAAACTTCTAATGTAATGAAGTTTAAGGCTTGAAACTATTGGTCCATGTTTTTTTCACATAATATGAAAGGAGATATAGATTTAATAAATGAATTTTTTAGTTTCTATGCCAGTATCAAAAATGCTCCTGACTTTTGCCATCTAGAAGCTTCTCAGCTGTGGCCATAGATATTTGAATTAGAAAGATGGTAAGAGATAAGTTGAGCTTTGATGACATTAGATGAACTGAGCGAGTGAAAATGATTTGACCATACAGGAAGAAAAGATACTGATAGCAGAACTGTTAAGATAATGACACGCTGAAATTTTCTTGTTTTTGATTAAATAGCCCCAAGGAAATGAGATTCCTGATCAGTCTTTTACCAATTTGTTTTCCCTGTTCATCTAACTTATTCAAGCCTACTATCTTATGGCCATCTAATATTGCTTTAGTGTCATTTTATGTTACTTTAAGTACTGTCTTTCTTGGTCTTTCACCATGTTGAGTCTGTGCATAATGCATGTTTTGTTGTCATCTTTCTGTAGGTCAGGAGCATTACAGGAGGGTGACAGAGTGCTTGCAGTGAACGGGGTGGAAACTGTGGACAGAACAATGGAAGAGGTCAACCACTTCCTGCGGGAATCCCGTCCCAGATGTGTCCTTCTCATAGAGTTTGACGTCACTGGTGAGTTGACACATATACAGACTTACTTTGCCAGCTTCAGTTAGATTTCATATGCCACCGTGGCATCTGTGATATCTGACAGTTCATTCCATTGAGGACAGAGTAGAAAAATCCAGACTGAATACCTTGCATCTCTGTTTGTGAAAATCCAAAGCCTAGTCTAACTTAGCACTAATCTAACCCAAGAGTGTAAAGAAAAAAGTGGGAGTCATCCCTAGACTTCTGTGTTGAAAGATTTAAATCAAGTTTTTTATCAACTGCTTCGACTTCATTTAATTAATTTGTCTTTCTTTTGATCCCTATATATTGCAGTGTGATCATTCCATAAAGTAGGCCGAAGACAATTTTAATTATATTTTTTTTTTTTTTTTGTAAGATAACATTTCTCTGTCAACATTTTATCTTCGGGGATAAAAAATGGGTACATTTTGTGACATCATGGATTTCTTCATTAAAGCACAGCCCATGGCATTATATAGAATGGATATTTCAGACAATTTTTACTGCTAGCATAATTTGTCTTTCCAGATTCACAAATGTCCTGTTTAATGAAATAGGCAGAATAAAGGGTAACACTAAAGCGTGACCATTGTTATTGTTTTCTCCTCTGACAGAATCAGTGACTCCCAGCTCTGGCACCTATGTTGTCAAACTGGCCAAGCGAGCAGGGGACACAGGCATAACTGTGCATGGTAAGGAGACCAGAACTTTAGTTATAATATTTCTGATTTTTAAAAATTTTATTTGGAATTTAACATAATAGAAGCAATAAGCTCCATTATTACATATGCTTGATATGATAAACCTAGTGTTCAGATGAAATTAGTAATAATATTAAAGGTCAGATAGATAAAAACTATCTTTCATAAAGACTAGATGTTATGCATAATAAGAGTGCTTTGTCTTCTTTCAAAGTGTATCTTTTATGACAAATTTACTTATATTCCTCACCATTATTGGTAACTTCACCAAAATTAGTTTTATATGGCTGATTTTTTTTCTGTCTTGTTTAGGAGTTTAAATGCTAAAGTTAGGAAAATGGCATTCTATCAGCCAGAGAGTGCAGCGTTGTAAAAACAGTGCAAGACAGAATGACGCATTATCAGTCTTTCTACTCCCTAATGACTGTGATATGTATAATGCATCATGAATGTTCATAAATGGTAACACTGCGATGTCAGAATTCATGACATGATATTTATAGGATTAGTCAAACCTGTAATATTTTGCTACTGGTTCGATATGTAGCAGATCTCAGTTGACTTAAAAACTCTTATGTTGTTCTCTTATCTTCTGTAGCGACACCCTCAAGCAAAGCTGCCAGAGATTCTCTGTTTATCTCAGATGTGCGGAGAGGGAGTGTGGCTCACAGGTAAGACTGAATACCTTTTGGACTTGTCTCACACATTCCCTCATTTTCTTAGTTGTCCTAATACAACAGCATCAATAATGACCACATAAATACTGGAAGTAACATTTTTATCAACATTAGTAGTTTTAGTAGTAATATTACATTTAATAATACGATTCTGAAATAGGCAATGATTAAAAAGATGATTCTATTAGCTTGGTGAAAAACACAGTAGGTTTGAAAATTGGCACTCTTGATATTTTCATCACTTTCAACATAGTTACTTTTTCATATTTCTTGTTTGCTTCTATTAATGCATTGAGTTAACAAATTTGGTTAAAACTGTGAAGAAAACTAACAATTTCTTTTCCATGTCTGCTTTTGTTTCTCTCAGAACTGGTTCCATCCAACCTGGAGACAAACTATTGGCCATAAATGATGTGCGACTTGACACGTGTACATCCGAGGATGCCATGCATCTGCTAGAACTGCCAGACGACATCGTCAAATTAAAATTACGTCGAGATGATCCAGGTAAATATTTTCATCTCTTTTGGCCTTCCTTTATCAGGAAACTGTTGATGAATCTTGTTTTGACCTAATATGCATCTCTCAGACTAAAATGAACCTCTTTGGAAGATTGAACATAGGAATGACTATGTCCATTTGTTTTAGTTCACATTTGCTAGTCTAGATGAGCATCAGGAGACAATTATACTGGTCTCTGGTTACGCTCTCCTGGTAAAACTATGCACTAGACAACTGTTGTTTTGACCTAACATGCATCACTTAAACTGACATTGATTGTAGGAATGCTTATCTCTATTTACGTTGGTTTCCAGTTAATTATTTAGATGAGCACCATATGATGATTGTGCTGGTCTCTGGAATGTCATTCTCTGGCAGCACCATGTATTGGTGTATGCGGTGCCACAGCATCTGCTACGCTCAGTCTTTGCTCTCAGTCACACTGATCACTGTTTGTGCTTGTGGACTGTTGCCCAAACTGGGAACTCTCCTTAAAACAGAGTCCATGTTCTAAGGGACTGTTGCCCTAATCTGCTGACTCTTCATAGGACAGGATCCATGGTCCTCTGTGACTAATGTATGCCAGTATTTTTAGTGCCTGATACAACATGGAGATTGTATTTTGGGCTTATTAGTCCTGTGACTCCTAAAATTTAAAGTTTAGAAGTCGTTGGTTTGAATTCAAACTCTTAACTTTGGGAACTGAAACTTGTGAAATGACAGTACAGAATCAGATGGAACATAAGGGCAGTTTGATTTGATGAAACCATGCAATATCTGTGGACATAAACACGGGTGACACACAGGCATCTTTGTCTCTGGGACCTTCTTCAAACAACACCTTTCACCGCAAAAAGAGATCACAGATATGGATACATCAGTATAAGGCAATGTCTCAGTATATCATATTCTGGGTAATTTAGGGATTACAGCACTGAGCGACAGCAAATAGTTTACTAGAGTTATCACAAAATTTTATTGGAGATAATCACCTGTAATTTTTTATCAGTTTCTTTGCAATCTTAGTCATTTACAGTGTAAGAGAGAATCTTCTATGATGTTTCTATGTGTGTCAACAAACTACATCTCTATCAATAAAAAGAGTGAGGTTACGCCTATTCTACATATATGCTATAATTTCAGAGTAGTTTTTCACTTAATTTTACTTTCTTGATGAATATGTCTTTAAAATTTCAAATCTATTTATTCTAATAACCTTTGTCTCTTTGATCTGTGTTAATTTTCTATGTGCACATTTTTGTAAAACTCTGGAATGCTCACAGTTGACCTGCTACAGTACTGGATGTTCAGAAGAGGCAGGTTGTCATTCGTAATGTTGCCTTTCATCTCCTAACTGCGCTTTGTCTTCTCTCATTCTGTGGCTGTTTTTAATGTCATCCTCGCATTTCAGAATTGCACATTCACAAATTTTGTCAGAGTTTGAAAGTATATGTTCAATGTTCTTCTTCTCCTCCTCCTCCTCCTTTTTTCTTATTTGTAAGAAAATGAAATATAATAAAAAATGGAAAAGAAAAGTTTTATTCACCCAAAAAATCTTAAATGAAGCATTACAAACCATCTTTTAGTCAGCTTTTCCATGTTTTTCCTGATGAGCTGTTTGAATATGTTAAGGAGCAAGACATTTATGTCGCAGACTCATCTTGAGAACAGATTTCTGTCTGTAATTTTACTCATGATGTTTCTGATATTATACAGTAAAAGTGTCCAATCTTATGGAAAAGCAATATTTTAGAACAATATATAGTATAACAATATTTCTGTCATCAGCAAAGCCTTATGTAGCAGTGCAATCTTGTATGCACAATTAAAGAAATTTCATCTGCTTTGTAGAACATGAGCAAAAAACTTTAAGTAAAAGAGTCAGCTGCAATTAGAGGGTGCTGTAGAAAATGCTTGCTTTAGCTTTGAGGTGTATGGGTTGATAAACGTACATGTAATATATGCAGATCTTTAGCATGTGGAAACAGGTGTCATGCAGTCTGGTGAAATGCATCAGATGTTATAGAGAGCTTTGGTAAGAAAATTGGATTTGATTGACTCACAGAAGCTAACTTTGAATGTGAATAGATCAGCAAAAGGGGTGGTAGAGGGTTGATTTTTTCACAAACTGAAATA
>JBCEWB010026609.1:0-14740 GCA_039654565.1 Peronia peronii | reverse complement strand
CTCAGCAAAAATTGGCAGCTTCTAAAAGCCGAGATAATCCTACCTTCTTTGGATTGAAAGGCTTAAGAAAAACAAACCATCGCTGGCAGTCTCTCACTTGTACAGCACAGATCAGTGGTCACGTGAGAACATAATTACGCAAGTGCCACCCTCTCTGTGGAATCTCCCTTATCAGTGGACTGTGTTGTTTCATCATCTTCTGTTGTTTTATTTTGGCAGGTAGACCTGCCCCGCCCTGTTTGTTGATATGGCTTTATCTTTTTCTCTATGTGTGAACATTTTATCCTCTTCAGCTTATCCAATCATACTGATGTTTTGCCTTTCACTTTTTTCGCAAAATAGTAATAATAATAATAATAATAATAACAATAGTAATCAAAGCTCTGTTAATTGTAATAGTAATAATAATAACATAAAAATTAAACCTTTTTTGTAAACAATTTTTGTTTATTACATCATGAAACGTATATATTTTTCGAATCGGTTTACGCACTGCGGAAGTTCACAGTTGGTTTGTACATTGCAGAAATGGCATAATGCTTAACTCACGTATACAAGTCATAGTTTAGCTTGTAGGTTAGCAACATGCAGTTTTGAACAGCACACAACGGGGTACACTATCACTTAATATTGGAGAAACTCGCCTTGTGCAAATACAGTTAAACATAACACAAACTGAGCCATTGGCTGTGCTTTCTGCTTAGAAAATATAAAATGGTTCACGCAGTGAGATTAAAATGCACTTAAACTATAGCACGAAACATTTTCACAGCGTGATAAGAATTATATGAAATGTTACTTCGTGCAAGACATACAGTAATATATAATGCCACTCATGCAGAACGGTAGAACCATTGAAAACCAACTATCCAAACACAGCTTGAGTTGTAGAATGGGGATCAGATGTAAGCGCTTCCCATGCCTCACTAGCCAGAGCTGCAACATGACAAACACGCACACACTTTTTAGCTTTTTTTGAACAAATTGCTGCCATACCATCTCCCTTTCTACTCCGAAACTGCTAGAAGCGCTTCGTGTTATTTTTTGCGATGTTTAACTTTAAAATAAGTGTCAATGAACCAATCCAGTAAAAAACGCACAGATCAGCACTTCCTGCATTTGAATTCTTAGACACACAGCATGCACTGTAATAGCAATAGTACCAATATTTACCCCTCTTTAAATTATTTCTTTAACATAAATATATTATGATATCATAGAAATTCTTCTATATTGCCTCTTTCTATTAGTGCTTCTAGGGAGGATGGGGAAGGGAAGGGGGGGGGGGAAGGGGGAGGGACATGCCCAGTGTGATCTTTAGGGACGCACAAACAGTAATGACCAATGTCGCGCATTTTGCATTAGAAATTCACACATTTGACCCACTGATAACAATGGGTGGCAGTGGAGACTGGGGAATTATGCAGTTATGAGATGTCAGCGCCAGGCACAGCACAGAGCTGTTCTGTTTTCTGTCTGTTTGAGGGTATCCTGTATCAGGCTGAGAGCCGAGATGCAAAGGTGCATTCGCTGCATGAGCGCCCAGTACAGATAGCGGAGTACAGGTGATAAATCAAACAGCCTGTGGAGAAGCTTGAGCGTTTGCCAGTTATGGGGCCTGACATCACTTGGTGATAAAGAAATGAGATGATATGGAAAGAATAGAGAGGTAGCCGAGCCGATCGTAAAAAGCATTGACAAGGGAAACACAGGTTCAGAGATACATCAACATAACAATAGTCTGCTATAGAGTTCCTTTCATCGTGGGCATGGGGCTAGGCATAATATTTCTAAACATATTGAATTTGCATTCGTTTCTACGGGGGAACTTTTGTCCCATGGGATTTTTCATTTACTCTGAAAAACAAAACAAAGAAATGAATAAATAAGAAACTACAACAACAACAATAACAACAAAACAACAATAACAACAACAATTTTTTTTAAAAGGGGGAAAAAAAGAAAAAAAAAAGAAAGAAAGAAAGAAAAGGCACAAAAAATAGTCTGGATTGCCGTTTCATTCCATTTGACTTCTTGAGATTATGTTTTTTGTTTTTTTTTAATACCTGTTGTGATCTGCACAGGGAATGAAGTGGCATAGCGTTATTTGTGGAAGAAGCAGTGTGGCTAACATACTCAAAGTAAAAAAAAAAGGGGGATTATTAAGATGAACGTAGATCAAGGATCTCTGTTGCCCGCTAGCTTTGACCCAGTATTTCTTAGAAAAGAAAAAAAACGACAAACAAACAAAAAAACCCTGTGCAGAATATTGTTTCTTTTTTGTTTCACTTCACATGATTATCAGGTTTCCATAGTAATAAACCTTTGATTTTTTTTTTTAAATCTGTTTTGATTTAATAGCCAAGAAACATTAACATTTGTCCTTTTCATCATGGAGACTGCATATAAAATTTGTTGCTTATAAATAGAAATACCTGAATATATTTTTACATTTTTTTGCAAGATTTGAAGAGAAACCGAAACGACTGCGCATATACGTGCATTTTGTCTTTAGTTTGCAATCACTCTTAGTTCATACTCTCTCTCTCTCCCCCCCCCTCTCTCTCTCTCTCTCTCTCTCTCTCAGGCGTGGATCTAATAGGAGGCGGATATAATATGTTAGGGCAAGACCCTACGTTTTTTGCGGGACAAATAAAAGTAGAAGAACTCAGGGAGTGGATGGGCAGTGAGAGAAAACTTAGGCGTTGACAGTTTTTGCGCACTGTGAACATGCATGGAAGCAGTCTGCAGTAACAGTTAAAAGTTGAGATCCTGCAGTGGCAAGCGCTAGACATGCTTTCAGGCTCGTGTCGGCATTGCTGTCATCGCAGAGACAATGCTCGGTTGTATCTCTAGCGCTGCAGGCTTGATAAACATCCCGCGGGTGAAACTGGAATTCTTAAGACATACATTTTTATTTATTTATTTATTTATTTATTGTTATTATTATTATTATTATTTGTTATTTTGCTCTTGTCAGAGTTACTGATGATTGAGCAGGGCGCATATCACTTTTTATATTAAAGATTAGCGTTTTGTTTTGTTTTTTTTCCATTAATGGGTAAAATAGCAATTTTTTTTTTTTGCGCAGTTTCAAATAACGAAGCTACAAGTGCAACGCTTTAGAAGATCATGAGAGAATAACCACACCTTGGTAGTACGTTTTCATACCATTTCCCAGGGAAACACTTATGGACCTGTGACAGGTTATGCCTGTTTAGGGCAGAAAATAAGTCAGTTTGCTGCGGAGGAAACAGGAAGGGGGGGGGGGGGGGGGGAGGAGGAAGAAAGACGTAGTCGTCAAAATCAATTTGCAGTATTTGTGAACGAAATCGATATTATGGATTTCCGGTGGAATCAGCAAAGGATCTATTTACTTGGGTGGAATTTAAAAAGAATTAAACATTAGAAAACCACAAAGGACGTCAGACATCTTATGTATTGGTGGAGGGAAAAAAATGATTTTATCCCCAAGAATATCCTACAGATCAGTGTAAATAATTATTGTCTTCTCGGTTTGTTTGAAAATCCAGTTCCCCGCCCCCTTTCCCCCCTTTGAATATTGTATTATATTTTATGGAAATGAATATATTTGGGAGTACTATAGAAGGATGAGAACAACAACACGAGAGGAAGAGGTAAAGAGATACATAGGGTGAGAAAAAAAAAAAAAAGAACAGGGCGATGGGGATAGAGGAACCATGCAGCAAGAGAAAAAGAGGGAGGATGAGAGAGAGAGAGAGAGAGAGAGAGAAATATAAAGGGATATGAAAAAAGAAATAGTTGGAGAGAGAGAGAAAGAGAGAGAATGTGTGTGTCTATAAAGAGAGAGAATTATGTTGTGAAAATGTCGTCAAGAGAATAGAACAGTGATTGAAAACTGTTCCTATTTGTATTTGCCGATTGACATCTAAATATAGACTGATTTTTTAAATATTTTTTTTTATCAAACAAGCCAGCTATAATGCCTACAAATCATACAGTAATAGAAAACTTGTTTCCCATTTTTTAATTAACCGCTTAAAATCTAAATGGAAATCAATTTTCTTAAACAAACCAATCATACACTGACTGCAGCAGAATTACCCGTACCAGCTTCATTGAACGGTAAAAGATTAATCGATATTGTCTCAGTAGCATAATATTAGTCGAACTTGTTACTGTTTTTGCACTTCTCCCTTTTTTAGAAAAAATTATTGACTGAATTTGTTTCATATTTTCCGCCTCCCCATCCCCCCTCCCCCCGGGCTTTTTTGTCCTTGTGGGATTGTTACGGATTTTATTTCCTATTTGATTTGTGTCAATAGGCTTTCTTTTTTTTTTTTTCTCATTTTTTCTTTTTCTTTCTTTCTTTCTTTCTTTCTTTCTTTCTTTCTTTCTTCCCTCCTTTTTCTTTTCTTTTTTTTTTTTCTCTCTTGTTTTTTTTTTTCTAAAGGCATGTTGCTATTATGTGTCATCTGTCACAACGACCATTCTTATACGACTTGTCATCAATCTGTACCACTATTGTTACTTATATTATGATTAAATGTATTGTCATAGTCAGTATTATTCCTGCAGTTCTCATTTCCTCATTATTTGTGATGTTACAACTAAGTATTCCTTCAGGCTTACCAATTAAAGTAAAGTTACTATACTTCAGATTTTATAGACCGATATGTATACTGTATACCTAAGTAACCTTCATCTTGAACTAAAAAAAAAAATATTCTTAATTGTTCGGTTGTCAACTCTGGAAGAGTATCGAGGAGCTATCAGTTCTTTGCGTTTGCAGTGAGTTTCTGAATAAAACGTGCATCTCAGCAGCGACATATGCGTATTTTTTTTCTTTCTTTCTTACATGTCTGTATTATAATATATATATTTTTTGAATTTGTTTATATATATATATATATATATATATATATATATAGTCTTTTAAACCGAAGTTCCATTCTTGAATACGAGGAAGCGCTATTATGGTACAGATACCACGTTCCTGACCGTGAAACATCAATGGCACTTCTGTTTGAAAGGTACAGTAATGACTTACCGTGGGTCTTTGCATGCTGGTTATGAGAAGTACCAATATGATCTCCATTACCATTGGATCGAGCACATAGTAGTTAAGATCCCAAAGATTCATTTAGATCTCCTATCCATGCAATGCCCATTGTGGCATATGTGACTGTGACAAAAGATCGTAATCCTTTGTTGTTACATCATCACCTTTAACACTTTAAAGAGATTATTTTTCTTGTGTTTACTGTTTTTTTTATCTGTTGTTTTACTTTGTTTTGTTTGATTGTTTTGTATCTTGAATCATAAAGGTTCACAATTTGAGAAAAACTAAAAAATATAAGATTAATTAAAAACATTCTGTGAGGGAGAGAAAGAAAAACATCAATTTGAAAAGTGTTGAATGTGATGATTTAAAGAACGTTTAAAAGATCACAACCTTATGTCACACTCTGGTGTTTATTATGATACACGTAAAGAGAAGTTTCAGAATGAAGAAAGGAAAGGAAATCATTTAGATTTTTAATGAAAAAGTAGTCATAAATGCTTAACAATGAACAATATATAATAACAGTCTATACAGGAGGATTCACTGTTTGCTATTGACATCCAACTTTGAGTTGAAGTAAAGTTATCATTTTATCGTTCTGAATTGAAAGCTCCGCCGTTGAGAGGTCGGATGTTTAGTAAGGTTAAAGAAACGTTGATACTGAAATATTTCTTTTTTTTCTAACACTTAGTCTTCAAGCCGCGGCGCTTCCCGACTGCTTCGTAACAGTGATGATCAGGTGAAATTCCACGAATAGATGCAAGAATGTAAGCAATGTGTTCTTGACAAATATAGATCTACGTCATGCACTCCCCCCCCCCCCCCCCTCTTTTGCCTTGGCTCGTCGTGTGGATGGGATCGCCGTCTCAGGCAACTGGACGCTATGAAGTGGTTTAAGCATCTGCATGAGTATGAAGTTGTTTAGTCTGAAGGAGCGAGAAGTTTGTGCGATTGGGAGCCTGTGCGTATGTGTTTGTGTATCCATGTGAGTGTATGTGTGTGTGTTTGTGTGAATGTTTGTGAGTGGGTGGGTAGGTGAATGTGCCAGTGGTAGAGAAGGAAGAAATGCATGGCATTTAAAATCCTATCGAACAGAAAACGATTGTCAAAAGAATTGCAAGAGGAGAAAGAGAGAGAGGGAGAAGGCTGAGAATTAGGTGGCCAGAGGAAGAATAGGAGAGGGGGCAAAATGAGAGAGAACGCACATGAGTGAGAAAGAAATGAGGAAAAAAAGATTGGCGGAAAAATGGGAGTTGGAATATTGGAGAGTAAAAAAAAAAAGATTGGAAAGAACAAAAGAAAGGAGGACGAAGAAAGAAGGGAAAAAGAAAAGAAAGAAAAAAGAATATCAAGACGCAGAATTTATCTAGATCTAACATGCTGCAATAATCAAAGGCACCCTGCTGTGTGCAACACTAATTAGTTCTTTTCAGCGCTGGTCTAGCATTGCATTTCATCACTTATTCGATCTCACTTCTCAACGGCTTTTGTTCGGAGTGGGATTCCAATGTTACCATTTTTTTTTTCCTGACTCGATTATTTGTTACACAGATCGAATAGATTCACGGAAGCTCGTTATCTGATATCTGTGTGTGTGTGTGTGAACTTTATCTACCCCCCCCTCTTTCTCTCTCTCTTTCTCTGCACCCCCATCCCCCGCCCCCACCTCCTTTCTCCACTTTCTTTCTCATCCACACACGCTCATGCTCCTCTTCCCTGTCTGTCTGTCGGTCTGTCAGAATCTTTGTCTGCCTGTCTATCTGTCATTGGTTTGCTTCGTCACTGACAGCCAGATCAGTCTAATCGTTCTTCGGTAGAAAATAAAATAGATCTAGCTCTAATTGAAATGTCACCAATTCTTGGCAGCGAAAGCTGTTGTTCTAAGAATCATCTAGAACTTTTAAGTCGTTATAACTTCGAAAATACACTGTGCCAAGGTCAAGTCCTTTTTTTCTGAGCAATTCCTTTCGCTGCACTAACAAACTGGCAATCACGTGATAGGACATGCTGGCCATTTCACCTAAGCGTACGGGGGATTGTTTAGAATAAGAAAGATGAATGCGTATGTAAACTGGGCGCCTCTTTCTAATTGAAATCCTTCAGGCGGCTGCCATTATTTGCACATTAATTGTGTACCTGTGTAGACAAAGCTCAACTTGCAGTAGCTTTTTTCTTTTCTTGTTCTTTTGAAAAGCTAGGTTACTTCCCAAAGAGCCTTTTTTTTCTTTCTCTTTTTCTGTTTATGTCTTTCTTTCTTCTTTTGCTTTCTTTCTTTCATTCATTCTTTCTTTCTTTCTTTCCCTCTTCCTTTCTTTCGATCGTTCTTTCTTTTTTATCTCTTGTCTTTCATTTTTTCCTTTTCTTTGATGATTCATATTTGAAAAAAAAAACCCAACAAACTTTTGTTTCTTTCCATGTCTTTTTTTTTCTTTCATTGTTAGTATGTCTTTGTTTACTTTTCAGCAGTTATTAATGTCCATGCCGGACATGATAATAAATTAAAAGCCGTTTTAGAATAGCAATCACTTTTGAACATTAGACATTATCTAAGTAAAGGTTCATTGCAAAATGCCGTTTGGAGGTAAACTTTGTAATACAAATAGAATACAGTTGATAATACAGTTGATCTCAAAACCAGTGCATTTACAGGATCAGATGGCAGACTGAGCGTTCTTTTGTTGGAAGAGAGACATGGAATAGATTAATTTGTCAGTAGTATCGCGTAATGTTTGTAAAGGAACCTTCTTTCTAATGCAATGGGCATGGCACCCGTTTATCAATAATGTTTGTAATACCTTGAATATTCATGAATAAGTGAGATGGACTTATTGACCCCCAAAAGTGATTCAAATGAGTGAAGGAGGTTGGTTAGCTGAATGTTGTTTCAAAGGGTCAGCGTGACAGTATAGCATAATATTTTATAATATCCCTTACATTTCTTTAGGTCTCTAGAATTCAAGGTGCGATAATACGAACAGCATAGATGTTTCCTCGGCGTTCTAGTCAATGATTTTTTGAGTGTTAAAACTTGAGGAGAATAGGGAATTGAAATTAAAACTTTCGTCTGAAAGATTAATGATTCTAGGGCAGCTACTTGCATATGACAAGCTTATTTTAACTGTGATGATGCTTTTTTTTTTTTTTAATATCTGCTGCAACGAAATTAAAATGGATGCCGAAAGCGTGGTTTATTATTAATTTGAAACTGAGTGATGCATGGTGGTAAGGCGTGGCTTGATGTACAACTTTAGTATAGATTTGGCTCTGCACACTGGATTAGATATTATGAGAAAGGACGCGAGTACCCAACTTATCCCAAGGCTCCAACATTCCAAGCCAGGGAGTTCCTTGCTGGCCCGCGAGTCACTTTGATAGGTATGATTTAAGCGCGGCCCAGGCAGAGAGGACGAGACAAACCTGAATCTCGTCTAGATAATAAGATGGAATGTGAACCTTTTACTTTGTTGTCCCTTTCCCATTCCACCTATATGTGTTTGTGATTTCTTCCGCTTCTTCTTCTTCTTCTTCTTCTTCAACGGCATCTTCTATACAAAAAGTCATATTGGCACTCACACTCATCTGTCCATGACAAGGTAACCTTGTGTGATTGTTTAGCGACCCAGCAGACTTGTCGGAAATTTTATATCTGTATTCTTCATTGTCCTTGTCTTTACCTCGATCTTTACACACTACACACACACACACACATACACACACATGCACGCATGCACATACGCGCGCACACACACATACATAGAAACACACACACGCAGAGAGAGAGAGAGAGAGAGAGAGAGAGAGAGAGAGAGAGAGAAAACATGCTACCTAATAAATATTACGCCAGTGCAGTTCCATGTGAAACGGATTTACTCAAAATTCATTTTACTATTTTCCGGAGGGTTTGTGTTGAACATTATTCAGAGTACATGAACAACTCATATTAAGATAACTTAGCATTGACACTGCATATTCAGTTTTTACGTTTAAAATGACCTCAATTTTAAAAAAAAAAACAAATTTACATTTTTTTTTTTTTAGCCATTTGCCTTCAGATGAACCAGAGACATTATAAAGTAATTTGCTGTGTCAGCATCTGAGGAGTGGAGATATATTATGTGATATAGTACAAATTTGATCATTTCTTTTTTAATGTTATGCTCCTTATCTTATTTACAAGGGTAGCCCTGCGCTGCTTGTTCCTTCATTATCTAAAAAAAAAAAAAAAAAGATTTAAAATTGCAAATAAAAATACGTCATTTGTCTACAGCAGCGGTTTCCGGCGTTTTTGCACTCGCGACCCCTTATTCAAAAGCTTGAGACCTGCGCGATCGGCCCCGACTATCAGCAGCTTGAGTTATATTATATTTTCTGTGATGGAGAAGGAAAGAAACATCTGGCAAATAATTTATTCAAGAATCCTGTAATTAGCTATTAGTAAACTAAATCACGACATTGGTCCAACCTATTTGCGCCTACAGACAGAAGGTCAGCCGGGCTGTTGCACATGCGTATGAATCATACCGCGCGAACTATAGGGTTAGGATTAAGATTAGGGTATATATAGTTATTATTATTATATTATATTTAGATCGATCTATATCTAGATCTTTGCATAAAAAACAAAAAACAAAAAAATGTCATGTTTGACCTGATTTCCCATGTAAACACAGCTGATTGCCGTTTCCGCATATGCGCATTAGGCCGGCTGACCTTCTATCTGTAGACGCATGTGTCCAACCTTAGTTCACAAAAAGAACACAATTATTCCAGCAACGCTACGCGACCCACCGGTTGGAACCCCTGATCTATAGTCTAGTTTTATGTACATTAAAACAAATATTATGATATTTATCATATAACAACAGCAACAACAACAACAACTACAACAACAGCAACAACAACAACAACTACAACAACAAAAGCAACATTATTCTCAAATTTGAGTCTGATCACCATCTGCACTTACAGTCCCACGCTGAGGATGACCTGAACTATACCAGCATTGCAGTATAGCATATCGTGACATTCGCTCTTCTGCGCTCTTTCCCACAATCATGACGCCATCACCCATGGAGACATTCTTATCATCGTATCTCTGGTTCCACCCACGCCCGAGCCCTTCCACCCATTCTTGTCAATCAATACAGTAGGAAAGAAATAGAGAAACAAGAAAAAAAGAAATCTCAATCATCTTTACTCGTTTGAAGTCAGAACGAAGTTAATTTACTTCATCCTTCCTATTCAAGGGTTGTCGTTCCTATTGATTTTCATTCCCTCCAGTTATTCATTTTTGTCGTTCCGGCGTTTTTGGCCCCCCCCCCCCCCCCCTTAGTTTTTCGTTTTCTTTTTCCCATTTTGATCGACACAGTGTGAGAAAGTAATCATTTTACTCTTTTGAAATTAGAATGCTTTTATTTACATTCCCCATTCGTCCCAATAACGTTATGGATTTTCCTCCTCCTCTTTTTATGTTGGTGTTCAAATGTTTTCTTTTCTTTTCTTTTTTTCCCCCCCGCATTTTCCTGCACTGCTATAAGACGTATGTCCATTTTGGAAATGAAATTGTTTTTCAAAGGCGAAGTTGTTTTTATTGATTCTTGCCTGGGCCTTAACCTTTCCGTTGCCGGCGAAAGAATTGTTCGATTTCCTGCAGATAATTACAGGCTTTGTCGAGGAGTAATTTCTCCTGTGGTAAACGACTTCCTGTACGGCGACGACCCGCGGGGAAATGGTTAAGTCTCCCCAGGAGGGGGTGGTTGAGAGTAATGAAAATGAATGAGATGTGAAATTTAATTTCAAGTGGTCGAAGTCGAAATCTGAATTCAAAATAATAGATTAGCGATTTTTTATTCTTAGGACAATAACAATGAATGCTACTCGCTATCTCCTATTTGCTATATAGGTTATTCCGGCAACTACAACTGTTACGTCCGTAGCTTTTCAAGCCTTTCCTAACTTTGTATTGAATATGTCATCATAGGCCATGGAAGAGTCAATTTCAGATGTAAACGCCCGGCTGCAGGCTCACATACACACATACAAATAAGTTCATTCCAATACCGCACTTCATATTGATGTATCAAACAAATAAACAAAATTGTATAAAGAAATCATGGGTACATCGACATCCATTATGTACAAGACTTTATTCCCTTTGTTATCAATTGAAATTTTTGAAATGTGGGCTCTTCTTATATGTAGGAACTAATCATGAGCATGACAGAAATTCATTTTTGTCATCAGCGACACGCCTATGAAGCTGAAGCAATATTTCTTGATTCCGCCTTGTTTTGATGCTGTTCGTTGTATTTTTTTCGTCCGCAGGTGAGTGTGAATGCATCTTGCATATATACCGTCTTTCATCAACCATCGGTAGAATTTCCCTCAGAGGACGAATGAAATTAGATCTATGTTATGTGAATCTTGTTTTGCCTTTTCTTGTCTTATCTTATGTACCTGCAAATACTTACATGTGACAGATATTTTAGAAGACGAGTCATATTCTCGCGGAAAGAGTGTCTGTTGTGCTGGTTATTTTGAACGTGCCCAGTGCTGTAGAAAATGTGAAACCACCGATAATAACAGTGTCATGACTATGAACCATAGATTTGTTCATTTATCAGTCTACGATCCAAATAAGAGCTATTTCAATGATTGCGACCGATGTTTCACATTATGCATTCTTATTAATAGTGACCAGAGAGGCAAACCAGTGGGGCAGTGCCAAGCTTAAGGATTCAGCTGCTGTCATTGATATTATTATTATTATTTTGGTGTTGCTATTGTTGTTATTATTGTTGAGGTTGTTATGGTTGTTGTTGTCGTTTAGCTATATCAGAAAATTATGGAAACCGATGGAGAGCACCTGTCGCCAAAAAATCGTTGAACTGATCGGAAGCATCACCGAAACCGTTTATCATATGACTTTGTCAAGCTGGTATTAAATGCTTAATAATAGTTGGTTTGCTTGTTGTCTTTTTTTTGTATAAAGTTTAACCTATTTTCTATAATATATCAAGGTTAAATGGATGCCATCCAACACAGAACCTTGGTTGTGGAGACCAACGCAATGCGACTATCAGCAGAGGGTATCATTTTATTTCTCAACCATTGCAAAGTATCTGTCTAAACTTTAAGTGTCCTTGTCTTTAGTTTTAAGTATCTTTCACTGTCTCC
The DNA here is from genome assembly GCA_039654565.1 of Peronia peronii. Taxonomy (NCBI): domain Eukaryota; kingdom Metazoa; phylum Mollusca; class Gastropoda; order Systellommatophora; family Onchidiidae; genus Peronia; species Peronia peronii. The sequence goes on along the minus strand of JBCEWB010026609.1, from coordinate 2,517 downwards.
AAAGTTATGAACCTAGGACAGCTTGACGGACGTCCATTTAAAGATAACCCAGTGATCTGGTCGAAATCTCCGAGCTTCGTTCTGAGATAAACTTACAGATCATCCAGCGACCCTGGAGGTCCGCTGAACACCATGTAGGGGGGTTTCTTGAGGCCACTTGAAAAGGCTACTCACAAATTTCTTGTCAGCAGCCTTCAACTGTTGTCTTAAGAATATGCGTTTAAACGAGATATCTGAATACTCGGTACAAAGAGTCGCACATTGAGAAGTGGAATTTCATGTCTCAATCTTGATCTGTTTGCTGATTTATATAGAAAGTGTTTATCTGTCATTTTCTGTCTGTACATGAGTCTGCCCCCCACCATACCTATGTTTTTCCACAAGTCTTTTCATCAACTGTATTCTCAACCTGCCTGCTATCATATGCCTGTTTACTGCCTTTGTCTCTGTCTGACAGTCACTTATCAGACTTTGTCCCTTTGTGGGCTTTTTTTTTCTTTGTTTGTTGATTTTTTGTAGTAACCTGCCTCATCTTCAGTCTGTCTTTGCTTGCTTAACTCTGTTTTTGTTACCTCTCGTGATCTTTCCTGTAGTCCGTTGGTCAATCTTTGATCCTACTCTTCAGTCTCCATATTATTTCGTGTCTCCAACGGTAAATGTTCAGTGCTTTTGTTTCAGTTCATCTCTCACTTAACCCGAGTGCCCATTCTGTCATTGCCTCCCTATACCCGGGCCTTTCTAGATAGATCCTGGCCAGACATTTGCATAATAATAATCTAATTCATACAATCTTCTTTTCAGTTGTTCTTAATATAGCTCCACTATCGATAGGCGCAAAGCCTCTGGGGGGCATAAGGGGGCAAATGAGAGATGGGATATGGGTAGAATGGAAATAGATGTCGCACGGAGGATTGGTTGGGTTGGGAGGTAACGACGCATCAGCACGATTACAGCTATATAGTGTATAGAAGAGTAAATCCACATTTAGCAACATATTTTACAAGATGTATTTAATTGGGCAGTCAAAGATTCAATATAAAAACTATCAGAAAAGGTTGTACGGTGTAAACATGCGATTTGCCATGTATTCTGTTGCATATTTATAATACACTTTTACTTTGATGGTTTATTTTAGAAAAATGCCCATTTTGCCTATGAAGCCAAGGATGGTTTGTCGCCTCGTGTTATTTAGAAAAAGAGAGATCCAGCAGAGAGTGCCTGGGTCGATGGACACACTCAGCATAAGGAAAGAGAAGAGGCAACATAAGTATGAAGACTGCATTTAGATAGCCCGACAAATTGTCTTGCAAAAAATGCGCCAAATACTTGTCTGGCCGCCATCAGCCATTTAAACAATTTTGTTGGCGTTCTTGCTTTAAAAAATAAGCACATGAAGTCTGGCATTTTTTCAAACCAGACCAGGTATGGAGTCTGCTGTTATTATGAGTGAAACGTCGTTGCATGTTTTTTTGTTTTTTTTAAAAATCCTTTTCTTTTCTTTCTTTTTTTAGTGTTGTGTTGTTTTATTTTGTTTTTTGTTGGAATAGTGCAGTTGCCGATAATGTTATTGTTATGTAGATGCACTTTCTTGGGATCATATCTGAACATTTGCCAGCTGATCAGTGCAGAAAGCAGACTGCCATTTGCGTGAGTATGCAAAAGAATTGACCAAGCGAGAGAAATTGTATAAGCAACTCCCTGTCACTTGAGCTTGAAATAGAGGCATAGTCTTTCCATGCCCAGTTTGAGGATCAGTTTAAGAAAGAAGTGCTTTGGTTACTAGTTATCCAGTCTCAGTTTGCAGTCGTTAGATATCAAGTGAGGGCATATCATTCTTTTCTCCCTATAAATTTTCAAAGGTGTCAACATTTCCCAGTTTCTCCACTTTATTAATGGTCTCTCGGTATGCCATTATAAAACTGTGGAACGAAATTGTCTCAGATCAACTCCAACGCCCAGTGTAAAACGGGAAAATGATGCATGACGGCAGTTTTCTGTCTTTATGGAAAAACACAAGACTGGAGAGTTTTAATACTTGTGTTGTGCCTGTCAAGATCAAGTAGTTTTATTTGTTACAGACAACAAGAATGACAATCCATGCATGATTTTTTTCTATTCTTATTACTATACTTTTTTTTTTTTTTAGTTTATTCAGTTGGAACTGCTGATGGCTGCTGTGTCTTCAGTGAATACTTCAGACAGCAAGAAATGGATCTGATAGACTTGTTAAGGTGCTTTGGTGGCTGCTTTACCGAAAGAGAAATCTTTTTTATCAGGCATGGAATTCATTTCTATCCTTGCAGTTTCCAGATATTGTAAGCATGAGTTCATAGATATAAACTCATTTTTTGACAAACACACACACACACAAAAAAGGGGGAGGGAAGGAAAAAAAATGGAAATGACCAACACCGTCATGCAAGCAGTTTTGTGACAATATTATTACATCTGGATCTAATCAGATTGAAATGGATAGACGTAAGCTCTACCGAGGTTCTGAAATCTGTCACTTAAAAC
>JBCEWB010026608.1:0-31793 GCA_039654565.1 Peronia peronii | reverse complement strand
AAATTTCTCACCAAAAATTGGCAGCTTCTAAAAGCCGAGATAATCCTACTTTCTTTGGATTGAAAGGCTTAAGAAAAGTAAACAAGTAGCCTAGTCTGGACATGCAGTGTTATGTGATATACCCCCCGCGCCCATCTCTGGCGATCAGTCAGATTAGCAAGATATGTAGGCCGAATGCTATAAAGTCCTCTCAGACAGAACTACACTAGCCGTACATAGTATAATTATATGAGAAGGAAATAATATGAGAAGGAAAGACAGCATCAAGATAATCCACACACGACTGACAATAGTCGCGCTCCCTGTCTCAGTTAGAAAGGCAGATCTCGAAGAGTACATTAAAAAGATTGGCGCAGTCATGAGGTCTCCTCCAATATGGGAGAAGGCAAGAAATAGGGCAGCCAGCTAACGAGTTGGATCACCACCCCCCTCCCCTGCAAGATCTAAGTAGACAAATTCACTGGCCCGCTTTTATTATATTTAAAAAAAAAACAGTCCAAACCTGAGATTCAATGCAATAACTGCTTGAGAGAAATTTGGACAATTTTAACTGCCAATTTTAAATGATCTGTTAGTCTGTAAGAAGACTTGACACAAAAAAAGATGCTGCCTGCGCAGCTCCCGGGGTGAGTCAACAGAGCCTGAGGAGAGAGATGATCCCAGCAATTATAAAACTGACAGAGAAAGGGCCAAGAGACTCTAGTCTAAACGAAAAGATGAGTGATCAAGGTCAGAACGGGGAATTTGACCCTGAAAGAAAAAGAAACGGAGAAAGAGACGGAGAAGAAGGAGGAGGTGGAGATTTATAAAATAAACACTAATTTGTGCAAAGAATGTAAATTATGTAAACTTGAGGCATAGAAAAGATAAGAGAAAATAAAACAGCAACAGTTTGTACAGACTGGAAACGAGCAATTATGGCCAAGTCTTGACTGATTCAATAGAGATAGCACAAGAAATCAGTGATTATTATCAACAGTTGTCTAAAGCTAAAAGTACACTTAATTTTAATAATTTTGTAAATTGTCTCCGCTTACTAAAACTGAATGAGCAAAAAAGATAGAGTTTAGCGACCAAAAAATAAATGTAGCCAATGCAGTGAGAAGCATAAAACAGGCCGGGATCAAATCCCACCAGGAGGCGACAGGAGGGAAAACACCGAGAGAAACAGATGAGAAAGCGAATGAGAGAGATCAGGAGAAACACTAGCTGAGAGAAACAGATGAGAAAGGGAATGAGAGAAAGTGTTTTTGTCTTTTTTTTTTAATGTCGTTTCCAAAAATAATAATAATAATAATAATAATAAAACAACAAATGAATAAAATAGGCCATCACTGTCGTCTTCAGTTGCCAATATCTCAACTTCTACTTAAGGTAGAACAAAAATTTGGCACACACAGAAAGGGAAATGATAATCCCTCACAGTGATACCAATTACTCCATATGCTCAAAATTTGATTAGTTATAGATATAAATTGTTTTAATTATGTGTTTGGAGGCTGAAAACTGACTCACCTCGACTGTTTAGGGTTTTGCCATGAATGACAGGGGTGGTAACTCTTTTGCCTCTTACCAGGTAATGGAGAATCCGTAGTTTAAAAACTGTATATTTTCTTGAAGGGTTTTGGATGCTCTTTAAAATGATATCCTACATGACCCCTTTGAGCAATTTTGAATTTCGACTTTTTTTGCCATGAAAAAGTAAATGGCCAAATCTGCTCTGTGGAATTCCATCATTAAGAAATCAAAGGGACCAGGATTTTTATTTCTTAATATCAGAATTTCTTAATATCCAACGGAGACCATAAAACAATGGGGATAACCCATACATAAGTATGCGCAGCTCAATAGATACTCCTTCACAAGGTAAAGGAAACTTTATCTAATAGAACACTGAGAAATTCCATTAGCTAATGGTGCCTTAGGTCATTAGTTTTGGTTCCATTAGCGATCGATATTCACTGATCAAATGTATCAGTGTTTGAAAAAAGAGATAATCTTAAAACGGAGAGCGATAAGTTGTCAAATTTAGGCATCATTAATGGCATCCGCCCATCACAGATGAAGAGAATGAAATCCCATCTTTCACAATGTTCAACACTGTTACATTGCCTGTGGGATGGTGCCTTAGGCTGTTAGTTTTGGTTCCATTAATGATCTATATTCACTGATCAAATGTATCAGTATAAGAAAAAGAAGACAGTCAGTCTTAAAACGGAGAGGGGTCAGCTGTCAAATTTCGGCATCTTTAATTGTTTGCACCCATCACGAATGAAGAGAATGAACCCACATCTTTCAGTATTTTCAACACTATTATATTGCCTCTGTTATGGTGCCTTAGGTTATTAGTTTTGGTTCCATTAGTGATTGATATTCACTGATCAAGTGTATCAGTTTAAGAAAAACGGAGAGCGGTAAGTTGTCAAATTTCGGTATGTTTAATCGCATGCTATCCTCGCAGGTGAAGAGAATAAACGCCCATCTTTCAGTATCTTCAACACTGTTATGTTGCCTCTGGTATGGTGCCTTAGGTTATTAGTTTTGGTTCCATTAACGATCAATATTCATTGATTAAATGTATCAGTGTAAGAAAAAGAAGATAGTCTTAAAACGGAGAGCTGTCAGTTGTCAAATTTTGGGCTATATAATCGTATGCACCCATCACAATTAATGAAGAGAATGAAATCCAATCTTTCACAATGTTCAAGACTGATATACTGGCTCTGGGATGGTGTCTCAGGTTACTAGTTTTGGTTCCATTAGCGATCGATATTCACTGATCAAATGTATCAGTGTTGGAAAAAGGAGATAGTCTTAAAACGGAGAACGGTCAGTTGTCAAATTTCGGCATCTTTAACCGTATGCGACATTCGCAAATGAAGAGAATGAACAGCCAGCTTTCACTGTCTTCAATAGTGTTACGTTGCCTCTGGTATGGTGCCATAGGTGATTAGTTTTGGTTCCATTAGCAATCGATATTCACTGATCAAATTTATCAGAGTAAGAAAAAGGAGATAGTCTTAACACGGAGAGCGTTCAGCTGTCAAATTCTGGCATCATTAATGGTATCCGCCCATCACAAATGAAGAGAATGAAATCCCATCTTTCACAATGTTCAACACTGTTATATTGCCTGTGGGATGGTGCCTTAGGTTATTACTTTTGGTTCCATTAGCGATCGATATTCACTGATCAAATATATCAGTGTATGAAAAAGAAGATCGTCTCCAGACGTTGAGCGGTCAGTTATCAAATTTTGGCATCTTTAATCATATGTGCAAATCACAAATGAAGAGAATGAACCCCCATCTTTCAGTATTTTAAACACTGTTATATTGTCGCTGGCATGGTGCCTTATGTTATTAGTTTGGTTCCATTAGCGATCGATATTCACTGATCAAAATAATGTATCAGTGTAAGAAAAAGAAGATAGTCTTAAAACGGACAGCAGTCAGATGTCAAATTTCGGGATATTTAATCGTAGGCGCCCATCACAAATGAAGAGAATGAAATCCCATCTTTCACAATGTTCAAGACTGTTAGATTGGCTCTCGGATGGTGTCTTAGGTTATTAGTTTTGGTTCCATTAGCGATCAATATTCATTGATGAAATGTATCAGTGTAAGAAGAAGGAGATAGTCTTTAAACGGAGAATCAAAGTTGTCAAATTTCGGCATCTTTAATCGCATGCGCCATTGGCAAATGAATGGAATAAATCCCAACCTTTCACAATCTTCAGTACTGCTACGTTGCCTGTGGTATGGTACCTTAGAGGCTTGATGCCATTAGTGATTGATATTCGCTGAGCAAATGCATCAGTGTAAAAAAAAAAAAAAAAGAGATAGTCTCAAAACGGAGAGCGGTAAGTTGTCAAATTTCGGTATGTTTAATCGCATGCGATCCTCGCAGGTGAAGAGAATGAGCCCCCAGCTTTCACTGTCTTCAACGCTTTTATGTTGCCTCTGCTATGGTGCTTAGGTTATTCATTTTGGTTCTATTAGCAATCTATATTCACTGATCAAATGTATCAGTGTATGAAAAAAAAGAGAGTCCCAAACGGAGAGCGGTTAATAAACTGTTGTCAAATTTCGGCATCTTTAAAATAGCTAACTTCAAAATCTATCTAGTCCGCCAAATCTTGACAAAACTTGATGAAACTTGGTGAACATATTGCTTGACATAATATCTAAAAAGTTACATATTTTCAGCTCTTCGAATGCATATAAAATTTTACAGAAATTTTTGAAAATGCCATGTAACAAAAAATCAAATTTCGCCTTTTTTTTCATGCTAAAAACCCATTTTTCTCATAAACTTACCAACCGAATGGGCCGCGCAGACGTACGTTTTTTGATCTTGTTATGAAAATGATGTATACCAAATTTGGTTAGAATGGGTTTCGAAACAAAAAGGTAGATAGCAAAATACATGTACTGTCAAAAAAACGGGTTTTGAGAAAAACGCGACTGGAGTTTTTTTTCAGCGAGAAATGGACATGATGAATTTTTTGTTCGGCTTTCAGCCTCCAAACAGCACTTTTTTTTTTACACAGTAGTCCTCTCTCCATGACTTCTGTGTCTCTTGTTGCCATTTTTCGGCGTTCTGGGCGTATCTTTTCTAGAATTTTGCTCCTTAACCCCCTCATCATTATAAGGGCTCCCATAGAGTAAATACCGAGTTCTTGAGGGCCTATATATGCCCCGGATATCTTTTTCTTTTCAAACCAAGAATGTTTTGACCTTTACTATGGCATATAATCCATAACTGAGCTCTGAAGCAGCAGAAAGAAAGGAAAATTTCACTATTTATAGGACGTGGAAATTAATTTTAGAACGCTTACACTGATAATCTGCATGATCAGCATTTTTTCCCCCTAATAATGGTCATCCAATGTCCATCCCTGGCATTGGAATTCATGATATTGCTAAAAGAGGTCATAATCAAGTGTCTTATGCACTTTTTGCCTATATATAATCATATAGTGATTATCTACGACCGCATGTAGCAGCCAGATGGAGCCAAATCCTGGTTGACAGTAGGCTAAGCCTACCGTTGAATGACCATTCGTCAAACACGTTAGAATGGACATATCCACTTTTTTTATGCCATTTTTATACGCAGAAAAGGCAGGGAATTTAAGAGAATACAAAAACCCAAAATCGCATTTTTTTTTTAGCAAAATCCACATTTCAGGACGTCCCCCCCACCTTTAATACTTTCTGTTGATTTTTACTTTCTTTTTTCCTTTATTGTTTAGTCAAGGTAAGTTACAGCCACACCAAGTGCGTTCTTTGTTAAGAGTAAGATAATCTATTTTAAGGTTTAAATTAAAACAATTTTCACTTTCCACGCGGTATGAATAGTGCCTGAAACAAAATGCAAAGAACAATCACTTTAGGCTTCAGCACAGAATTTTAGTCGTATGATTCACATATTTCTTTACTGTCATTTTTTTTTGAGGGGTGGGGAGGGGGGGGGGGGGTAAGGTATTCGACATATTCAGATGTAATCTACGTATTAGGGGTTATCTTAGCCTGTGTAAGATAATCTTTATTGCAGGAAAATCTTTCCGGCTATTGTCGGACATAATGGGAACGACGAAGGGAAGTAATAACGGCAAACCGTTAACGGAAGTCGTGCAGTTTTGATAAGAACGAAAGTACTAGTCTAATGGTAAACCGGTCAGGTGTTGCAAAGGAGTACCAGATTTGTCATTAAATCAGAGGAACAAAATGAGCCGTCCGAAGACACCGCCGCCTTTGTCCGCAAAAGATCCAAAGTAAGCAGTTAATTAGTGACAAAGATGACCGTTAGATTTGGTAGTGGATAAGTAGATCTAGATCTAACATTAGCCTGATTAGCTCTAGATCTAGACTAGACTAGAATTTTAGATCTATCTAGATAATAGATCTAGAACTCTAGCTCTGACCTCTAGATCTAGGTCTAGAATCTAGATCTAGACTCTAGATCTAGATCTGGAGTCAAGATCTAATCTAGTCTAGACTTCTAGATCTAGACTCTAGATCCTAATTGAAATACTGTCTAGATAAAAGATTGGATCGAATTCTAACTGTTGACATTAGATCTGTGATTTATATTGACTATAGACTATACTGATGATGATAGAGTCTAGATTTATACTTAGAATAAGATTCTGGGCTATGGACGATTGAGCTTCAGTTTGCTCTGAATCAAGATGAGATCTATAGGACTGGAGGGTCAATGTGTCACGGCAGGTGTTCACGTCACCTATAGGTCCGCATCATGTCAGACTGTACCAGTGTGAACCAAAATTGACTGATTCAATCTCAATAGCTCTGTGGTCAGAAGAAATTGACATGATATGGACATAGGTGACGCGAACACCTGCCGTGACGCACTGACCCTCTAGTCCTATAGCTAGACTGAGTCTAGATCTGGATTAGATCTAGATCAGCAAAGCCATGGGGGATAAGATGAGATCAAGCACTCTTTCACTCTAGATGATTTGTAATCTCAGTAATGTGAAAACAAGGCAGATGGGAGAAATCATGAATATTTTGTGAAAACTAAAAACAAAAGGCTGTCCTTATTTGCAGTAGTACTGCAAATAGAGAGTGGCTTCCCCTCGCCTATTAGATAATAGTAGTACTGCAAATAGGAAATATGCGGTGGAGCTTCTATTTGCAGTAGTGTTCATTTGTGCACGAAACATATGATTTGCACAGCGTTTATTATCATTATTAGCAAATAAAAATTAATCCTTGGATCTCTATATTGCAGTCATGTGATATCTGCTTTGACATGCCTTAATCGCAATAAGATTTAGAATCTGATCATAAAGTCCATAAGACTAAGGCCTAACTCGTAGCTAGATCCCTCCATTCCACATCTCCTTCAACTACATCCTCAAAAAGAAAAAATAAGACAGAAAAGTAGAAAGATTCTGTCTAGAACACACACATGATGCAAGGAATAGAAAAGAATTTTTTTTAAAACTACCCTGGATTGGAAATCGGTCTTTCATTCTTGGCTGATAACACATCTAGATCTACATGTACAGTATTTACATTCTAGATATAGCAGGCTGAAAACATCTCCTTGAACTAAGCCCTAAAAAAAATGTTCAGAAATGTAACAAAAATAACGTCAAATATGCAAATACATCATATAAAAATGTTTAAAAAAAACAAACAAAACTAGGGAGCTTCTGAGATTTGAACCTTGTACCCTTGAGTGGTTGCAAGATCACCATGATGGTCACTTAACCATTCGACCATGGAGGACAGTGACCATTATGGTTTTGACAAGCTTTTCAACCTCCTTGGGAGTGGTTATCTCAGCTGTTTAAGGTTCAATGACCAGCTGTGAAAATTTAATTATTATATTACTGAGGACACTAACGACACAACTTGTCAGTGACCTTGTTTGTTTGTTTTTTTTGTGTGTGTGTGTGTGTTTTTTTCATATCAATGATCCACATTTTAGTCAAATGTGCATCAATAATGACGTATTAGATCTGTGAAATTCTACGAGGTAAAACGTCAGAATGCTCTTGGAAAAGGGTACAACAGTAGCCTACATGCGAAAAACAAAATTATGGATTTTAGCCCCGATCGGGGAGAAAAGTCACTCCCTTTAAAAATTATTTACTGTTATTATTATTATTTTTTCAATCTATTGAATAGCACAATTTTTGGTATTATAAATCCAACACTTACTACTGCAAAGGTACAGAAAATGCAATAGTACTGCAAATAAGGAGTGACTTCCCCTTGCTTAGTACTGTAAATAAGAGCTCCGCGGCGTATTTCCTATTTGCAGTACTACTAGATCAAGATCTGTGTGTTTAACTCTGCAGAATGTGCATGATTTCGAACAAATGATTGATACTTTTTTCAGTATTGTCAGTCAGGGATCCTTTCATTTCAGCTTTATTTCTAAGTTTTTGTGCAAGTATAATTTTAGGGTCATATGCAGTGGTCATTTGGAAGGATTTCCGCTTGAGAAGGTTCAAGTTTCAAAGTACCCAGTTCAATAAAAAATATTTTTAAATCCATCACAACAAAAATTTGATTGGTTGTTGTGTAGATAGCCTGACAGGAATTGTGTTAAGAAGTGCCTTTCTTCAAGTTATGATTGCCAACATTGACACTACACTTGAAATGTATTAAGTCTAATTAGTTCTAAATTTTATCTCACTCGATGTCAGTTTTTTTTTCCACAATATTTCCTCATTGCCAGTGTTTTGAGGGTATTTTTAAAAAATCATAAATGACAAAACTATAACAGGTACAATGATAATTTTTCTTTCTTTTTATCTTTGTCACATTTTATTTGTTTCAAATGTTACGCCTACACATTTTCACCATTTCAAACAACAATCTTTCTTCAAAATTTTACTTGCACAGTGTTTCACTGATTAATTTGGCATTCCAAATTACATTTCTTTATATTTATACAACTGTATTGTTATTGCGCTCATTCATTAATGAATCTTTCCTTTAGTAAACATTGTAGACAGATAGCAGACCAGTGCTGAATTAAAATTTAAGTTATGCACTAATTGATGATATACACAACCCTAATTGTTAGGATTTAGTAACGTAAAATTTTACATTGCAAATTCATGAATGCATTTAACAATAAACATTAAAGAACAAAAATAAGCTCAAGTCGAATGAGACGATGTCATTTTCTTCTAATTTAACAGCTGAGGCTGTCCTTATTTTTTTTTATTCACACCTTGAAACAGGTGGGTTTGGCATCTTGCATTAAGTAAAACATTAAACTTCAAAATATTCGTTTTGCCTGTTTTCCCACAATCAGTTAAAGACAATTTACAAAGTATATAATGTAATAAATTTTTATAATTCTCTTACAAACAGACACAGCAGTGATTATCAAAACTTCTGGAAAACTGCTAAAACAATCTTGAAAGTAAGGGCTGCTTGTCCTTACATGAGACCAAAAATTGTGAAGAAGAGTTAACAGTTTTGACATGGTGAAAAAGTAAAAAGTGCCCAAAACTTTGAAAGGTTCTACTGAAAAATGCCAAAAATGCTGTTATGCACATGTGAGATTGACAACATAATAATATTTGAAACGAGCCAATGGTAGGAAAAGGACTGTACTCACAAATTGATGTCAATTTCATGGATGTCAATTTTATCACCTGTCATCACTCAGATCATTCCCATTACAGATTTTTAACATGACCTAAAGTAACTGCATGGACATCTTAGTGCAAATTGAAGGTTGTCATCCCTCTGACTACGTGAACTTAGTAGATCATTGTTATTAGATCAAACGGGCCAGTATTTGAGGGGGGGCAGCAGTGATTATGAAAAGACTTACACAAATGGACTAATGATGGGATAAAGTGAGAGCAGAAGAGAGCTACCTGATATGTAAACTAGTAGATATATAGGCTGCTTTAACTTTCATTCACAGTAATTATATTTCACTTCTACTATGGGTCTGGGTTATAATTCTTTAAGTTGTATCAAAACAAAGTGACTATTTGATACTCTCATTACCATTTCTTTTGATTGCAGACTTAGACCACTTGAGAGGACTTGAGTGGGCCATGAGGCCTTTGATTTTTGTTCCTCTGTCCCATTTCAGATTTCATCTTTGAGTATGGAATTTCTCACTGTCTTTATTAAATAAAGTTTCCTTTACGTTTTGAAGAAATGTCTGTTGAGCTGCAACTATGCCTGCAACTATGGGACTGACAAACTTTAAACCTGGGCGATAAGATAAGAAATATGACAATGTAGTGATGAGCCCTATGGATAAATAAGTACGTAGCTCTGAGAGCTTTACTTTATTTGTTGACTAAATATGACCAGCACACAGTAGGGGTTAAATTACCAGACTAATCACAGTCTGTAGCTGTACTGATTGATATCATGTTGCAGTGATGGCTTGAATTGATTCTCAGTTCCAGTTATTTGTGTTTCATCATTCCCTTTTTATTTTGAAAGTACATGCACATAAATTTTTATCAGATTATGGAAGTTGATCCTGGAATTATATGAAATTAAATGATGGCAACATTTTTCTATTGGCAGCTCTTTTGCTTATCCAACATTTAAAGATCGTATACCTGTCATTCTGTCCAAGATTGTGGATCATCTAAACAGAAATAAGGACAACATCTGTAAAGAATTAGGTGGAGAGGTAAGCATATAAGAATGATTTCACTAGAATGTTTTTTAAAATGAGAATTCTGCAATGGTGCATACATGTATATTAAAGGGCTGAGAGAGATGATTTTGGTGGATAATCAGCAGAATCATCTTTTGCTGTCATTGAAGAGAACTGTTGTTTTTCTTTTATTAATTATGTAATGATATTTAAGATGATACTACATGTCATTTGTATCATGACCTATTTCTTTTGCTACTACATGAAATTTAAAAAATATGACAAGCAAATGTGACTTGTCACAACGGTTCGGTCCGGAAGGTACATTTTGGGCAAATTGAGTTACTGATACTGTGTGAAAGAGTGATCTCTCAACTATCCTTTGACACCAGTTCCATTGCTCAGTGATGTTATTGGTGGAATTATGAACATTTAAAGTTACTGGACGCGGTTGTTGAAAGAAATCAAAATTCTGAGAAATTGCGTTCAAAGTTTTGTGTTATATCTCCTTAGCAACGGACCCTTCATTTTTAAGATAGGTTAATGAAACTGTATGTATATTTCTTATCCTTTGGACTACAATACATCTTATTTTCGTAAACATTGATCTAACAGCCACTGAGTTACAACGCCTTAACCTGCTTGCACTTGTATCAAAAACACACTTCTTGCACAGTCCTTCTTGTACAGTCATCAGAAAAAAAAGCTAAATCCTTATGTATACAACTTTACCTTTTATTGTTAAAAACAATCCACATACAATTAATGCACAAGTTATAGCAATGCATGGCAATTCAATTAAAAGAGACATTTGTACCCATATGAAAAGAAAATTGTAAGAAATAATTACTGTATACAAGGGTTCAACTGGACATGATGCATATATCATCTGCTTTACTGCCGCTACCATAGTGTTACTTTCTTCTAGACCTACGCAGGAAAAGGGCCTGTCCCAAGTAAGCACCATGGCCCGTCCCTTCCGACTGCAGAGGTTGACAGCTCTTCTCCTTCTTCTCCCACTACCTCTGATGCATCGTCAGAAAAAAGTGATCTTCTAATAGCTGCTTGATCTTGATCTAACCTGCAGCATCTACTAAATTTGATTCCTTTGCAAGCTGAGCGCATGAACGATTTCAGTCTCCCTGCTTGCCATTGTTTTACAGTTTATGGGTCATTAGTGGGTCACATGATGTCTTTTAGCCAATGAACGCGCAGCAACAGGGGGTGTTCCAACATTTGCTACGAATGGCAATGCTATTTGTTCACATAAACCTTAGGCCTATTTCGGGATAAATTACTTGGGCTAGTATACTGATGGTCAGTGAAATGTCCAGTTTTTAAGTCACATAGGAGATTCTCCTGTGATGTAGACCAAGTTTTGCCAGTTTTTTTTTTTCGATAGAGATCAATGATTGGTGGTTAAAAAATACAGTTTTTCAAGACACTCAGAAATTTGTGAACTCACCCCCTCATCGCAAAAAATGATTTTTAATTTGTTGTTTAGTTTTGTTTCATGTTTTAATGTTTAAATGATGCAGCTATGGTCAAAGAATAGGTTTGTGCAAAAATCCAAAATTCAACCAATTTGACCCCCCTTTCCCTTTCTGCCCCAATTGTGGGAAACTATCCAGTGTATCCTCTGGACTGAACCGTCGTGACAAGTCACAAATGATTATGATAGTACTGCACTCCACTATGTAAAACTTAGAATATCTGATCATTTTTTTTCCTCCTGTCAGTTACTAAGCCTGTAGTTTTCAGATTTTCTTCATTTTAAATGCCATTCATTTTGATTAATGCACTAGATGTGTTTAAGAGTTTATCCCATGACTGTGGAGGGAAAGACTGACCATTTGATTTACCTAATTACAAATACACCAACAAAATTTAGAGCAGTCTTATCAGATCTGAATGTGCTCACCCAAGTTTTCCTGAAGAACAGTTTGAGTATATTTCTTACAATGAAAATTTTAATAGCCTCCACTAAATAGAGTTTCAGATTGGCACTGGGAAAAGTCTCAAAAAGTAAACCATATGAAAAGATTTTTATCACAAAACTTAAATGATTTCGGCAAATGATCATGATCAACAGTTGGTAATCAGAAATGAGAAAATATTTCACTCACAGCAATGTTGTTATTCACTAATGACCCCAGCCTGCAAGAGAAGAACTGAAATCCTTGATTGGTGCCATGTCTCAACTTCGTCATGAAGTCATGACTAACAAACCTGCTGCTCCACTGAGAGATGGAAGGGCAGACGCAAAGATATGGAATCGTGAGTTGGAAAAAGAGGTGGAAAGGAACAATGGGACACCCTTGAAATGGTTTGACAATGCTTGGTTATGGATGGAGTGTTATCTATACAGAAGGATTCAAGAGGCATCTCTCATGTGGTAATCTCCAGTACAGGTTTCTTCCTTATCTTTATTATGTTTAGCTTTTGATGTAAGAAATAATGTATTGCGTTTGAATAAACATAGTTAATAACATAATATTTCATTTGAGAAAGGGAACATACTTAGCAAGTAAAATCATTCATTAACTGCCATGAAAAATATGACTGTCTGGGCATTCTACTTGAAAAGCATTGCTTTTATGTGATTTTATTGTAAATTAAAAAAAACAAAACAAAACACAGAACAAGCACAGGATAACAGCATAATCCAGGGTATTAAAATCAAAGCAAAATTTTATGGAAACTGATTTCTAGTTGTACTTTGACTTTTCTTTTAAATGAAGAATTGTGTAATTAATTTGCACTACTTTAATTGGATCCTCAAATAGATGTCACATCTGTGTTACAGATACTGCTAGAAACAAGTATCTGTCTAGAAGACAGCTTGCTAGCTGTACATGTTCATGATTCAGGATCTGAGCCAGATTGCTGTCATGTGAAAATTGACAAGGAAAAAGAAATCAGCAGCGCAAAATAGTACTCTCTCTTCATTTCATACTGCTGAAATTAAAATGCTGAAGAGTTTTCCAGTTGCATAATTGTTTGAATAGGACTTCGGTTGAAATGAAATGACATCATGCTACTCATAGAATAAGATCAGTTCCCATTTAAGAGGGTGCTCGGGTGAGGTTTTCGCCCATAAAGGATTAAATTATCGATTTTGGGATTTCAGTGAATTTCCATAGTTGATTATGTCTAGGTTGAGAATACCAAATGCCAAAGCTCAATTCTGCCAGTTTCAACCCCCAAAATGCATTTAAATGTATATATTTTGTATATATATGTATACACTGTATTGTCCATTTTCTCATGTTTGTTTATCTGTTAACTGAGCTTCACTAAAGCCTTAAAATCTCAGCTGTTTATTGTCATATAGGCATCAGATTTGGTACACTGATAGACTATTCATATTTTTAGGTAATAGGCTAGTTAGTTTGATGTTTTTCACACTAAGACAGCAGAAATTGTTTATTCTTTTAGTCTGGGTTGTTTTCAACCCTTCTTTTTTTTTGTCAACATCAACTTTAGAACCTCCCTGTATCTATTTCATCCATCACAGACAAATAAAACCTAGCCTGTTACCTCCATGCAGGTCTCGCCTTTCTGCATACACTTCTGGGAAGTCAATGTCTTTATTGGTTTTGTAAATTTTAAGAAGTTAAATTAATTGTTTAATTTTCAAGATGGCCACCATTGCCATGGCAACAAGCAATGTATTGAAAATTTAGTGACTGAAATAAGATCTCAGTAAGTTATCAGTTCATACTGAGGACATTTCACATCAATGAGGCCAAAGTTTAAAAAACTTGAAATTTCACCCAAGCACCCCCTTAATGACTTCAAAAGAAAAATGTTTATGGTATTTCTTTCATGGGTTATCACTTAAAATTTTGTTCAGAAAATTTGAAGTCAAGAAGTGATCACCATCGTTTTCCGTTTTTCAGCAATCTCCTGAAAAATTATGATGTCTTTGGAAACCAGAAACGAACAGCCTTTACTGAATCCTACAAGCCAACATCAACCCTCACAATGTATTTAATGGAGACTGTGGAAAAGTTTAAACAAGCTGTTCCAGAAAATGAACTGCAGAAGTACTTCTCAGAATTTTTACAAGTATGAGTCCATAACTTTTCTCTTTATATTCTCTCTTTTCAAAATAATTCTTTCTATAGGAAGTATGAGATTAATTGCTCTCACAAGTATAAAAAAAAAATTTAAAAACAATATTACAACATTCCACATGATGAAGATGTGATTCAGATCTGATTTAAATTTCAAGATCAAGAACTAAGTGAGTTTCCAAAATTCATATTACCTCTGTATTGTCACAAAGAAGGTGTCGTTTCCTTGTTGAGTCACTTGCTTCGAGAGCATTCATTTTCACAAACTGGATGTAATTATTTGAACAAGTGGCATCTGTGTTGAAAGGTGTCTAGATCCAGGAGCTCTGATTCTTATCTCAGGGGCAGGCAAGGTCTAATAAAGGTTCAAAGGTTTGCCTTTTTCAGATATGATCTAATTGATAATAATTTCATTCTTCTCTAGATGTCATTATGGGGCAACAAGTGTGATCTGTCAATATCTGCTGGCAGTAATAATTATCAGGAGCACTGTCCTCTTGAACAGTTGACTAAACTCAAACCCAAGCTTCTGGTGGATGACACAGACTTAGCATTTCGAGTGCTGCATAAGGCAGCATCAGCACGAGGCAGCCAGGCAGGTGAGCCTTGACTTGAAACTTAAGGTATGAAATGCCCAGAATAAAAAATATCCACTCGAAGTTCTGAAGATCAGAAACATTATAAGTCTCAGCACTATAAAGCTTAAAGCAGGATGAAATCTCTGATTGTGTCTGTGACAAAGGTGTTTGACAAAAGAAAGCTAATCCTATTTTGTAACAAAGTAACAATGTCTAAGTTTTAAACCAATATTGACAAACAATTTGATAGTTCAGAATGATAAACAAAGAATGATATTGATTTCATTCCTGTTTTTTGAGTTAATAAGAGAAGAAGCAGTGTTGCTCAGTTTTCTTTCAGTTTTGCTGTCAAAATCTCTTTATTGTAAAAAAAAATGCACATTACTGTAATCATGCCATTGAAGTAAGTTTAAAAATTATTGAGAGGAAAGATATATCAACCTTCAAAATATTAAGAATGTCTGAGGTGAAAGGTTGAAAACTAATCAGAATAGTCAAACCTACAGAACTTCATTTTAGTGCCTGAGGTAAGGACATACACACACACAAAAAAAAATGTACAAATGCAATTTTACAAGACATCATGTCATAAGACAAAATAGCAGAGTGACATTGTATATTTTTACTTTTTGCTAAGCATCAGTAATAATCTTCAAAGATTATTGTCACTGAATTGCTTGCATTTTACAGACATATGTGCGGACATATATTCCCACAACCCAAAATCCACATGGACCTGACTCACAGCTGTGGCGTTTTGATTTCTGCCACACAGATAGGGCATTCTTAAGTTTAGCCCATGAATGTGTCCCGTGGTGAAAGATAAAATGGAGGTTGCATAATGAGCAGAATACAGAAAAAGAGAAAGAGGAAAAAAAATTGATTCACATCATATTGACAAGGGACATTCCATGTACCTGACCTCATAGTGTCTTTTTGATATTGTTCTTCTACCTATATTTATGCATTTTTTGCCTAGGAAAACACTATTTATTCCACAGCATATCATCTTCATGACATCACAAGTATATGTATTGGGTGGGATGTGCCATGAAAGGGGTGGAAAAAAGGGGAGTAAGAGAAGGGATGGGTGTTCAAAAAATCATCTATCTCCACTAAATGTCTTGTAATGTGATGTGGTGGCATTATCCTTGTGGTACAGGTAGTGCTCTGAAGAAGTTCTTTTGTATGAAATGTTATGCTGATGAGAAGCATGAGGACTTATCACACAAACAGAGTGAGTGATAGCTATTGATAAATTTGTTGCTGCTCCTAGCATGAAGAGAAATAGAGATGCAAGAAAAAGCAGATATAGAGCGAGACTTTTGACTTGTGAAACCAACATATAATTAATCTATAAGTTTATAATTCACAGTGTTAGCCCATACTGTAGTGACTAACATGTTTTAATGTTTAGCTCTATATATAAGTCTGCTTAATGAATGACACAACAATGCCACAATAGAAATTTTGGGGATGAGGAATTCAGATAATTTCCATGTGTAATTTGTGAGAACCTTTTTGAAGTTTGTTGTTAGTGTTTTTCTGTTGCATCCTTTACCCATTCTTCTCTCATCTTTTTTTATAGGTCAAGTGGACATTGTTTTGGACAATGCAGGGTTTGAACTTCTGACAGACTTCTGTCTAGCTGAATTCTTGATTGCTTCAGGCCTGGCTTCCACCATTCATTTCCATGCCAAAGCAATGCCATGGTTTGTTTCGGATGTCACAGTGAAGGATTTTCACTGGACACTGAATCACATGGCATCTATAAATCATCTAGCTGTCAGTCATTTTAGCCAGGCTTGGAAAAAACGTCTTCAAGATGGTTCCTGGGTCCTTAATGTCCATGATTTCTGGACCATGCCCAACGATTTCCCCCAGATGCAAGAGTTGTGTTCAGAACTTTACACCCAACTCTCTAAGGCAGACTTGATCTTATTCAAAGGAGACCTCAACTATCGTAAACTGACCAGTGACCGGCAGTGGGATACCACTACTGACTTTGCCTTGGCCCTACGGGGTTTCCAGCCAGCCCCACTCTGTACACTGCGCACGCTCAAGTGTGATTTAGTTGTAGGCTTAAAGCCTGGACAAGCTAAGGAAGTGGAGACTAAAGATGCCAACTGGATGATTACGGGAGAATGGGCTGTCATATCCGTTAGTGATAGCAGCAGGAGTGTATCTTGAGAATATTTTAGGTAAACTAAAACATTTTCTTTTCACCTAAACTGTATTATTTAGACTTGCATTTGAGTTGTTTGAATTTGTTGTTTCTGCATCAAACCCTTGTTATGTTACAACTTGTCTTTAGAACTCATGATTTTACATATCACTTTATTAACAAGTGAGAGATATTTTCCTGATATGCATGCTACTATTATGTTTACCAGATCAAAATATATTTATTATATTGTTTTGAATTTCACAGATTTTAAGTCGAAACTTTTTGTTATGCTGTAGCTTTTTCTTCCAGTGTAGCAGTTTAACATTCCTATTCTACTGTCTTTAAAACATATGTGATAATTGTGATTTAATATGAAGAAGTTTAGGCTGCGTATCTATAGCCATCCATAAAATAGACAAACTCTTGAAATGAGAAAGAATTTCAAGTAACATTCATTTCACAGAAATTGGAGACTTTGTCATGAAGATTGTTAGCATTGTCTGTCAGTAATAAGTTGAGATGAAATAATGAATAAATTATCAGTCATCATTAGTTATGAGGGTTAGTTCACTGAATATGATTGTTGTCAGTTTGTGAATCCAAGTGGATTTTGAATCTGTTGCAGTTTATGCCAGATTTTGTTGGAAATCAAATGTGTGGAAGCTGTTCTTTTTAATTAATTCACATTTTAAAACAGCTAGTGAAGTTGCCTGAGCCTAAAGTTTGTTCAAATTTTAGATTTTAATTTTCTTACTGCAGTGAGAACAAAGCAGTAGCACCTCTCTATGCCTAATAATTATCAGTCTCTACTTCCTAATTTCTCTAAGTTGATAAATTTTCTTTGATCTCACAACATTCGATACATTTAATGTGTCTGAAATGTGTACTTCCTGTGAAATTTACGCTTTTGTGAAAGATGATACTGTTTCAGCAAAAGTAGCCTCTGTTATTCCCCTTTGTTATCCATTTCCCTACATAACTTACTGACGACGTTTCCCGCAATATATGCGGGACGGTCTGGTGGTCAATTGAGACATTTCCCGCATCCCATGCGGGATCGACTTTATAATTTTTTCACACCGACCCATTTCCCGCAGATGCCCCAGATACCATCTCTTACCATAGAGTCACCATTTGTTTCGTTTCATACCGAGTTTGACGGAAGTCGGGGTAACTTTTTGAGTTTTTGAAGAACAAGGAAAGTCACTTCAAAGTGAAAGTAGGGAAGGAAAACAGTAGTAGAATTGATCTAATAAACACAATGCTGAGCAGGGAAAGGCAAGGAAAGTGGAAAGTTTTCAAACTATTCAATGACTCTTTTAGTTCTGAGGCCGAAATTAAATGAACTTGTAGATCTAGATCTAGTATGCGAGATTCTACGATACAGGTAGTTTGACAATTCCTAAGTCTAGATCTAGATCTCGTAATCCTGGGCGTAGTACTAAGAAGGGTAAAGGCAAAGCACCAGCATCTTTGTCTATATCTAGTGCTTCTACATCAAGAGAAACTTCTTTTCTGCACAGCAGGCAGAGATGTAGAAACCGTCACTGTCTGAATGTTGGACAACTCAGCTAGATCTAGATCTATATTTTCCAGTATTTCCCCAAATTCTCGGGAAACCCGAAATCTGACTCATTTTAAAAAAATCATTAAAAATAACTATGTGACATAATCCATTTCTGTTTTCTGTATCAGACTGTGTTGATTTAGAACTGTCATATGTGTTAAAATGGTTTATGTGGGACTATGAAAAGTGTGTTAATAATTTTTTAAAATTCCTTTGAAAATGCCAGTCTTCAGTGTATCCAAACTCAAAACAAGCTCAGTCTTCAGTGAGTTAAAGAGTAATAGTAATGTGTTAAAAACTGCCTTTTCAGGAAGTGGTGGAGCTCTAGGTGATTAGACACAAGTGGATTATTGATATTAATCATGTAGAATTATGCATTATACTGTTGTCTTCAGAGGGAAACTGAGAAAATGTATAGAATTATTAGTAGCTCAGAACTTGAACTGTTTGCAAAGTTTGAGGGGATATTTTGTGTATATGAGAGATTCGTCTTCTATATTCATGATCTGTAACAGTATTTCATATTAAATTTTGTACCTGATTTAAGGCTGATTTATTAAGGCTGATAATGCCCTCCTTCCTTTCTTTTTTTTGTCTATAAAGAGATACGAGAAGGGGCATCCACATTCTGGTGGCAAGACTTTAAGTACAAGATTCTAAAAATGTAGAGTATAGTAAAACATTATTGATAAACAGTTCTGAAAAACCCATGAGTATTTTATAGCTTCTTCCCTAAAAATTATTGAAAAAATTCAAAATGTTACTAAGTAAAAAAATATTTTTTATCTTTTTCCTTGAATTTAATATTGTAATGCAACTACAAATCATTTTTCCACTTCAGCTTTCATTGGTGTTTCTGCTCAACTTTTAGAAATTTGCTGGATGCTATATAGTATTTGTTTTTAATGATCCAGTGCATTTTCCACCTGGTCTTGTTGATTATGGTGCTAAGATTTTGTGGTATGTGGTGCTTGGGGAATCAAAAGGAAATCGAAACAGAATATTTAAAAAGTTTACCCTTGCCCCGACTATTCAAGAAATTTAAGACTATGCATAAGGTAATTTCTAACTGTTGTCTGAATTATTGATAGATGTATGAATTTTTTTCCTTTTATTGTTATCTTTCTGACTTGTGATGTTGATTCTGCATCATGTTATGAAGTTGAATCACCCATCTAACTATCCAGTGGTTTCCCAACAGTGTGCTGGTATCTTGGTATTACTGAAAATGATTTATGAGAGAGCATAAAGTATTACTTGCATGATATTAAATATAAGATATTCTCAGTTATGGTTACAGTGTTTGTACACCTTTCAACCTGAAGGGGTGGTTATCTCAGCATAAATGTCTTCATTGTAAGTTCATGCTGTATGAATATTATGAATAAGCAGTCACGAACCTGGCTATAATTTGTTGAAATACATGACTAAATGAAAAATGAACAAACCAAAAGTGCTCTCTTCAAAGCTTTTCCAAGAATGAGAGGATCTACTGGTTTGATTGAATACCTGAATTTACTTTCACTTCTTAGACTTACATGTACAATGATTCAGAACAGATGCCTCACCATTTTTAATACCTTTCAGTTGCTCATATTTGTTGTTTCTTCATTCTCACTTTATCTATTGCATTGGTAAAAACTCATCTTATGCTAACCCTACTATGTGTTGAAGAAGCCATGACGGAAACATTTTTAAAAATTTAATTTTATCTATGCAAAAATTTTTGTTAAATGAAATTGTGCACATTAATACTATCACTATCAGTTTCTTGAACAAGTGAACATTATGCAATAATTTAGAAATGATCCATTCGGAGGAAATAAATAAGAAATTTTGCAAATTAAAATCTGTTTTTTTTAAATTTTTTAAATAATTTTAATTACTTTGGTATTTTACTTGACTCTGTTGTTTAAGTCCAGGACATTGGACCTATCTCCCAATGTAGACTATAAATTGTTGTATTTGCAGACTGAAAAGAAGTCATTTGAGGAAGAATCGAATAACAGTTCATATAAATAGAAGGTATAACATGATGTAAAAAGTATGATGCCGGATGCTGTTTTGTCAAGCTTTTTTTGTTTTGTTTTCTCCTTCAAATCAGACCCATAGCTTTAATCATAGGCATTCATTTCTTTAATAACATACATGCACATATTTCTGACAAGTTTGTAAAAACTGTTAACTGATGAAATAATGATTAATAGTTTAAATTTGTCCTTAGACATTAGTTGCTCGCTTGCTCCACATATTCTTTCAAAGCAAGATTATTCTCAGCTTTTATGGTTGCTTCAGCTGCTTCTAGAGTAATTTTAAGAGGGCAGAAACACAACCATTGTTTTTGTTGCTGCTGTAGTTATTTTCTTTTTTTCTTTAGTGATGGGAGTCATGAATTTTTATTTTTGTTTCATAAAGACTGTGCAGTATCAAAAATGACATCATTTGTTATGATTAACAGATAGATTTTATTCTTTTTTTTTTTTTTTTTGTAAATAGCATAACAATAATAGAAGAGATCAGTCAGAAAGTAAAAGAAAAAACTTCTCAAAGGCAATGGCACATTTCTTGAACATTTTTCATTCCAATAAATTTTTTAGCAATGTCTTCCACTCTGGCTCAGTAGGGTCAGGATGTTGTATCTCCATTATTATAAAATTAAACACAACCACATCACACAAAATTGTGTAGCCTGCCAACATCAACACGTTCCATTAGACATGTATATACATGCAGAAATTTATGATTTACACTGAAAGGAAGTGAAGAGAATTCTGTTGCTGTTTTACATTTTATTGGGTTAATAAAAACAATATCAGAGTTGTTTTCAACCTCACTATTTGAAACGTCTGAATTTCAAGTTTTCAGAACAGTTTTACTTGTGCTAGAAAAATATCTTTCATAAGAGGTTTGTCTGCATATATGCAGACAAATCAAAGGCAAATGGATATGGAAACTGTTTCTAATGTCTGCAGCTAGAACATGTGTGATGAAAAACCCGATACCTCATTGCTTAAAAGTTTTTCTAATCCGAATATCAGAAAAATTAACTGGTCTTCATAATAATGGCATAATTTGGAGGGTTCTCTTGTCTTAAAATATTTGTGGTCAGTGTCAAATCTGAAACAGCATATCTCCCACTCTCAAAAGCACCCCATACATTGCTGGATGTTAACAAAGCAAAATTTCAGCTAGAAACAATATGAATTTTCCTTTTTTTCTGATGATTCAAGAAAGGAAACAATTTAGCATATCTGTCTAAACACATATATGTAGAATGTTTGCTTTATTGTGAAAGTCTTAAAAGAATTAAAAAAAAAAAAACTTGTTCACATAATGTTTACGCTTTCAACAAAACTTTAGACTGAGAGATGAATTTCTGCTACATTATAGAACTGCTGTAATGAAGAAATTGTTGTTGTATTGTTATATTTATTGAGATTTGATGAATAGGACTGAATAACATTTCTCAGTGCAAAAATACAAAAATGTCTGAACAATTTTTTACAATACCTTCTTTGAATAGTAATTACCTGTTGTGACACAAAATTAAATTATTTTCAGTTCAGTTTGTGCATTACTCATATTTATCTTTTTTAAATATGGAGAAGGATAGTTTCAAAATCATGAAGGCCAATGCATAAAAACAAATAAAGACACCTCCTTGTAAGGCAATGATTCCTTTATCGCACAGACAAGTGAACAAAATCTCAAGTCAAACAAACTCTCCAAAAACAGTCTAATTAGACACAAATTTTATTTGGGAGGTGGACATAATATCTTAAAAAACTGAGCAAAGCAGGAACGATTATCTTCTGACTAGGACCTAAGAATTAAACCATTCAGGCTGAATATCTTTTTAAAATAAAAAAAAAAATTTAAAAGATGTTTTGGTTGTTGGGTTTTAGTTTAATGCCACGTCTAATGAAAGATGTAATTAAATCAGATGAAACAGGAGACTGATAGGAAAACTTATTCAATAAACTGATATTTAATGTTTTGTTTTACATATAATCTCACACAATATACTGTTTCTTTTTGTCGAATTAATATTAAAATGATTGATGAGCTTCCATTTCTCAACTTGAAGTGATAAGATAGGCAGTTCATGGAGTGACACAGACTGATCTATTCACTGGAAAATACACAGCCAAATTGCATTTAAATCATTTCTGGAATATAAAGCAGAGGGAAGGAATGATCATCAAAGTCTGCATTCATAGAATTGTACATTTACAATTTCGGAATGTAAAACTTTACAGATAAAAAATTATGCTGCCCTCATTACAAATGAACCCCCGGATTGTCAAAGAAGTTCTGAAAAATTTCCACACTAAAAGTAATAAGCACTAATAATGCATGTCATTTTCTCACCAGAAAAAAAAAAAAAATTTCCATTCATGTTAGCTCCACACTTGTTCCATTGAAATGTTTTCATGTTTTGGTTTTTAATACATTTACATGCCCATATAATAACAATGTTTGACAAATCATATTTTTGAAAAATCTTCTTGATCAACAAAAATGGACAATGGCAAAACAGAAACTGAAAGCCTGGCATACTTTCATGATATACTGATTTACAGACTTTCATTTTCATCATAAATTGTGTAAGTGGCTTTTGTCACAAGTTTTAACACAACAGGCCAATGTCTGTCACTCAAGTTTTCAGCAAATGTATAAAAATTTATCAAAACCATCACCTATTCTGAATGTGTTGCTGATTTACTTTAGTTTATAATTTGAACAACCTACCCTCTCTCAAAGATATTTTAATCTTGTGATGAATTTTTTTTCTGACTGCCTCAAGGAGGCAATTATAATTCATCAATCTCTTTCATACCATAAAAACTGCAGCAACAACAAAAAAAAAAGACCCAGAAATATCAACCTCAACACTCTTGCACATTCCCATTTCTTTCAAAGCAAAGTTGTTTAATTCATTCTATTCCGTTGGCTTCCCACAAGATATTGCCAAAAAATTCAAAACACAAAAGGCTTAAATTATAAATATTTATATTGAAAATAAAAAAGACAAAGAAAAATGAGTCAAATGATTTTTCTACTTGAATAATCTCACGCCATGCTAAATGCCAAACCAAAACCCAAATGCAGGTTAACAAAACCATTCCAGCACAAGGAAATCAGTGAAGCAGGAAACTAAAAGGCACTCGGTTGTCTAATTTAAGGCTTTGCTCTCTGTACCTGTAAGAGCTCAGGTTGTAGAAGGCAATTCAACATAATATTTATTGTCAAAGCAGATGCATTTAGCATTAATGTAAAGTAAGGCATTCGCTTTTCATTATGTAAGTTTTCAAATTTAGAAAACCAACAGAAGACAGCCATAGAGCTACATAGAACAAGTAAAACAAAATTCTACTGTTACAAACTTGATAGAGACTATCCTCATTCTTTAGCCAGCAATTATTTCTCACTACAGCTGTATTTTAATCAACAGTTTACCTGTGGAATATATCTCTGTCTCTATTTTGAAAATTTATTTGGACCTTCTACTATGCCTCTGGAATGAGACAGAAACTGTCCTATTAATATTAAGATTTTTCATGTGAAAATGACATTGAAATGTTGATTTGTAAAAAAATAACACGTTTTGTCATTCCGATACTTTAAATATTTCAACTACACATATATTCACACAAACAGTAAATTGTTTCTGTCTACATCAAATGTGCCCTGAGAGCAATCAAAGATAAAATGCCGATACCTCATCTACAAATTAACCTGTTGAATGACTTCTATTGAATTATATTCTTTGCAGATCACATGTACTAGTGTAAGCTTAAGTGTTGAATACTGATGGTGGAAGAGTTTAAAGATATTTATAAATTTCACTAGTCCACACAGTCTATCTCACACAAAGACCACTGATATAATATATAAAAAATATTACAGGAATGGAGTCATAGTCAGCAATTCCTTTAGGTATATACACAGCAAATTCCCTTAGGGATATTTACAGAGCAAGGACTTCTCAGAACAAGCTAAACCAGGTGATTACTTTGATTCTGGAGTCTAATGGGGTTTAAACAATGAAAGAAAATAGAGATCTCAAGTTACTCAGTCACATTAGACTTTCCCAATCCTTCTACTATCACACACAAAGTAAAATACACAATACCGGCCCCCATGGGGGTCTAGGGTATATAAGTAGGTTCTTTGCTCCCATTTTAAGCGGTGAACGCCATCCTCGACCTTCCATGGGTGACATCTCTCCTGTCTCTCCTTGCTCCTGTCTTCTGTCCCGCTCTCTTTCCTCTCTTCATCTTGACATGTAAACGTATCCTACCGTGTTTGGCACAATATAGCCATGATCGTGCTGATGTGCCGTTAAACTCCAACACAAACAAACACAACACGACTGATACTCAACAGTAGTGTTGAAATTTAAAATGCTTTATCAAAAATGAATTTTAAGACTAAAATATTAATCTGAAATAGTGTACACTACACAAGTGCTGCACTGCAAGATTCCAGACTGGATTCCATTATACTGTAAGGCCCATGATGATGGTATACATCCAAGTCATGTGCTCCATTATATAAACTTCTACGTACATGTATTCTTGTAGCCAGTATTCATGGCACTTTGGAAGTCCAACACAAAAGATTAAACAATAAAGTTCGTCATATACTTTTTTTTTACTTCTTTTCTTAGCCGAGGATGGACAGACAAAAACTTTGAAAAAAAATTCTCTGATTGCAGCGATATGTCAGAGCAGTAGATAAACCAGATCTTACAAATGTTATGTGCTATCATGAGCCAGTACATCCATTTCATGCTGATGCATGTATGAATGGCTCATATGAAACATTTACACAACATAAACTTCTCCACATCATGCATGACTAAGAAACACTATACGCACACACACTCTTCCTTCTGATGTTGAATTCCTCCTCTCACACAGAACCAACAGATCACCTGGTTGGTATGGATTTTCCTCACTGGTCCAAAACTAATAACTATACATGGTAAAACACTATTTAGCAGTGTCCATATTATATAATTATTTGAACAATTTAAGCTTCTCCAGGACAACTTCTTCTGTGAGATCATCCAAGCTCCTTATTTCTATCACCTGAAATCAAAGAGTCAATAAATGTTATTAACTGAATTGTATATTACAAACAATATAAATAAATAAATAAATATATATATATAGTTATATAGTTATATAATATGCATATACAAAGAATTAATGCTACCACCATGTACTGTATATTGTTCATATAAGGCAATTTTATGGCCAAAGTTATTCTGATCTCATACAACAGTAAATGCTTGACCATTATTATTTCATTTGCTTTGTTCACTGAGGAGGGTGTGGATAGTGGGCAATGAGAGGGGGAAGGAAGGGGGGAAGAAGGGTGATTGATTCATAATTCATATTGATAAAAGATATACAGAACAGGGTGAGATGGTGGGCCAACATGTGATAAAGAGAAAGGACTCGTATGTGTAGCTTCTAACCTTAGGTGAGACAAACATGCATTTCACCAATCATTGACCACTTTGATCCAGATGGCCACTAGAATATAAGTTAAACTGCATTTGTAGATATTTTGCAAAATTGATATCACATCCGGTTTCAATTGCTATTGCCATGGATCAAGCAAGATCTATTTGCATCGCATCGTTTATATTCTCTATACGTCTTTCAGCCACCTGTGGACAGCTGTTTCAGTCTCATATCGCACCAGTTTGATAACTTTATTATTTAACCTACCATGTACCACTGTAGGGATTACGGCCTCTCAGCCCATGACAATGTGCATAAGAGATCAAGCACAACTAGAATTGGTCCAATAGGAGGAGGGAAGCAGAAGGGTGGGTAACAAAATGATATCTTTGATCTTTCAGAGGGCTATGGCAAGGTTACTCTCAGCAGTACATGTATGTTAGGGACAATGTTGAGGGAAATTTGAGCACGAAGTGAGTTGAATCCCTCATTGTTGCAGCATCTTAGTTCATCCACAGCCATACAACTACCTGCCCTTAACTCACATCTTTATCATTGAAATATTTGTGATAAAGATATCAACATGATCAGTTGCTTTGCTTAGATTTTTCATGACTAATAATAGAATATATTGTAATCTTATGTTATTTTATCCTCTATCATTCTGATCTTTACTGAAACATACAAAAGTAAAAGAGTTCACCAAGGGAGACTATCCATGAAAAAATATCTCGTATAAAAATAAAAGTACATGTAACAGCAATTATGTCGCTACTCCTCTAAAGCATTGTATGTCGGAATATAACAGGTTATAACAGGAACATAGAACTAATCCCAGCAATCCTGTTATATTAGGTTTCCAATGTACATCACCTATCACATTCTGTGTATGTGGTCAACAGGCCTATTGTACTTGCAGTATTGTAGTCATTTACGCAGCAACACAACATTTTATTATTGTGTTGACTAATAATAAAGAAAGCACGTATTGAGAGAGACCAACGCAGCAAAGTAGCATGTAGGCAAATGGACAGATAGAGTGAGTTTGGCAAGTTACACAGCTATGCAAATGTCATTTATACTACCGAAATTGGTAGTGTTCACACAGAAGTTCTCTTGCCACTACAGACGTTTTGATTTTCAGTTGTTAATCAAGTAATTTCTGGTATGCTACATGTACAGCAAAAAAATTTGAGGACTGAAATGCTTTATTCCTGAGTTCTCGTTGTTCCCAGTGTCATACATGCAGTTCCACTGTACATTCATGGAGTCAGTCAGCCAGGGTGTTTGGTTCAACAAAAAGTAAAGCAGGGATCCATTCTGGCACTGATTTCCTCTGAACACATCCAGTTGAGGCTGACAATAAGACACCCTCTACTGCAATGTCCAATACCAATCAATGCAAATGGAACTTGATATCCCTGTAATATCAACATCCCATAATGATAATATCATGTGAAGTATGAATGCAATGAAACTTCCTGGAAGACCTATATTGTTATCAAGACTTAAAATTACCTTAGTGAAATCTCCATCCTTCACTGCTTTGGTTTTTGAGCCTGCATACATCATTTGTTGCTCTGGGCTGCAACCTGAGAGAAGGGGGCACAATTAGTTACTGAGTGTTCTACATTCTATATTCAATATTTATTTTTTTAGAAAATCATTTTAGGCAAGCATGAATGAAACGATGTACAAAAAAGGCTTCTTATGACTTCACACTTGGGATGGTCAGAGATAGTGAAATATCTGAATAAGTGTAGCCAGCATGCTTGAAATATTCCAGACTAATTACTTATGAATAAAAACAGCAAACCAAATGCATACTTAAGCATTACAAACGTCTTTCATGCAATGTCAGTTATGGGCACTTGTTACTTTTACCTTGTGGGGAAATGAATATAAAGACAAGAGGGTATGATACTCTGCCATCATCATGGTTTTGAACATAGCTCAGAATGACATATCTCGGCTGCTGAGGAGGAAGTTCATCTTGCAAATCAGAGATTGCAATATCCTGTTTGAGAGAAGCCATAAGACAGTTTATTCTTCATTGAAAGTTTTTCATTTCATAATGATGTGAATGTCTCACTGTTTATTGTGAATGCTTTCCTTCAAAGCTAAAAACCCCACTCTTTTTCTTTTTCTTTAAATCTTTGTGGCTGTAAAAATAAAATAAATCAAACAAGAAAAAAATGAAAAAGTGGGACTCAACCTAGATATCTACTAATCACTTAACTAGAGCATTTAACAGATGAAATTATACATTGCGTTTTTTTTTTTTTCCAACCCTCTCATTTTGTTACAAATGTCGCTAATGCAACTATGGTTAGCTACTTGCCAATGTTTGTATGTCCTAACCTTTCTGCAAGCAATTTTTAAGACAATTAAATCATATCAAGGGCAATGCAAAGATTTCATAATTATTTAAATGTATTCCCATAGATTATCTGAGACAAATAAAGAACACAAACACATATTTCTGTTTCAGTAAAATCATTAATGAATTCATAATAACCTCCTTGATGCTCCACATGCATTTAATTACAAGAAATTTAAAGGCAGTTTGAATGCTAATATAAACAAAAAAGTATAGCAGAAGTCAAAGACCTACCTCATATTGCTCATCTAGAACAATTTTTAGGCTTGCTTTGTCAATTTTCACTGTGGCAGAGATCAGATTGTAATACAAATAATTAATGAATGCCAACGTGTTTCATTTGAAAGGTGTAGGGATTTCTTAGACAAAGCAGGTCTTTCAGAAAATAGAAAAAAAAAAAAAAACTTGAGAAAATAGAAAATGCAAAATATTCTTGACACAAAATCACTTAAAATACTGAAGTGGCTCCTAATTAATAAATTCTCATCTAATGACTAGTCCTCTCTAATTCTAATACGTTGTCCCAGATTCAAATGTCCTCCCTCAAATGTCAAATAGTACAGAACCACACAATTTATTCCAACAATCACTTAACGCATGTCTTCTTCAGGGTTTCCGAATTAACAGATCTTTTCGTGAACAAAAACAATGCAACTGGATCTCAAATCTAAATAGCAAATATACTTTCAATCAAAGACTATCTATTTTCTTGCAGAAGACTCTTGTTACATTCTGCCTCCATCTTTGTCTTCTCTGACATCAAGAGTCTGTCATTACTAATACAGAATACATTTAAGGGAGGATGAGCCACGCCTGGACTTTCCAATTTTGGGTCAAAATGGCTATTTTCATTTTTTTTGTGTTTTTCGAAAGGGTTATCAGTTCTGTACCAGATCATAGCTCCAGAATGTTCTCATGACTAAAAAAATTATCTATTGCAAATTTTGTTTTATAGATGGGGGGTAGTCAAAATTAGGCAAAATTTTCTATCAAAAAACAAAAAGGTGGTCTTGCCAACTCTTTTATTCTACTCCAATTGATAACAGCAACTGCTGAATTCCACATGGATTTGGGAGGATTTTTACTGTTACAAAACATCACTGAACTTTGACTGGGAAGCTTATTCATTCAGATTCAGTGAAGCGAAAGAAAAAAAGTGTCTCTACATGAGTATATCAGCTTATCAAATTAACAAATATAGATGCCAAGAGCACATTTGAGACTCAAGAACAAGCTCTCCAAAAGTAATTACACAGACAGATTTTATATTTCACGGCCTGTAGTTACATCAATGTCTTCTCTGCCAAATTGTAGCGTTCTGTGCATACTGAAGGTTTTTTAGTGTGTTTTATTGTCAACAGACTTCGTTTTTTGCATTTTTCTCAAAACTTTGTTTTTCTGCCTTACTTTTCTGTCCCAAAACTAAGCAACATATTTTCATCATATTTCACAATATACATATTTTCCTTGACATAATAAAAAAAATGACAAAAGTTTTGCTTGTTACCTTTTTTTCTCTTTGAGAATTTTTTTTTTAATGAATAAAATGCTAATTTTTCATAAACAGCGTTTTCAAAATTCATAAAATCAACCATTTAAAAAAAACTCAAATTCCCTCGTGTCATTTTTTAGATATATTAAATGTTAGAAATGACATGCAAAGTTTGGAATGATTTGTTGTGGTTGTAACAGAGATGGTAGATTTTGAAAAATGGGGCAAAATCCAAGATGGTAGGCCATTTCCATGGCAACCAGACATACTAGCAACTTTCCAAGGACACATACTCAATCAGACATTTTTTTTTTTTTCTTAAGCCTTTCAATCCTGAAATAGCTCGGCTTTCAAGTGGCTGCCTTATTTTGATGAGAATTTTTATGGGTAGAAATTTGAAATTTGGAAATTTTGCCCGGACACACAGCAGCATGCAGCCTGCTCTTTCATTGATTTTGAACTGGTAAGGATTCTTTAACGTGCGTAACGTACACACTGGACTGCCGAAATATATTCGCCCTTATCCAAGAAGGCTAGACATCAGGCTTCCCTACCCACAGGAAGCCAGGGAGCCGTTGGGTCACTGTAAAAATGCAGGTTTTCTATCTTCGTGTCCTTCCATCCCCCGATGCAGGACCCGCGAGTTGATTCCGGCCTGTTTTCTCAATGAGCCGACGCCAAACCACAGAGCCACTGCATCTCCCCCATTTGAATCAGACAAGCATGCCAAATACACATATATATGGATACAGTAAAATGACCTAATATCAAAGGCAAAAAAAAAGTTTTCAAGTGCTGCAGCCCAACTACCCTCCCTCCCACCCACCCTTAAACTAAGATCTAGACATGATTTTCAACTTTCTTGATAAATGCACTTGTTATTTTTTTATACCATTCTACCTCTCCATCACTTAATTCCACTCTGCAGTAGCACAAATTATTGGGATTAAATAAAGGTTAAAAATAGGTGGTCTCAATAAAAATTTTAAAAAATCAATTTGGATTGTCAATGGGAGATCGTTGCATCCAACCTGATTACATTAAATCCCTTTGCTAGGCAAAAGAGGTATTGAACAAGCAGTGTAAAGAGGGAAAAAAAAAAAAAATCACTTTTGCACCCTTTACTTGAAACATGTGCCATGAAAAACTTTTTAAAAAAAAATTATGGTAAAAAGAAAATGTTTTCTTCTCATTGCTATAATTTTATCAATTTTTTTTGTGATCACTCTTTTGAATGACATGAAATAAAAGGAAGTTTTTCCTCTTTATACTTGCTCAACACCTCATTTGTCTGGCAAAGGGAAATTATAGAACTGGATAGAACGATCTCCAATTACTATCACTTGTTTTCCACCCGTGCCAGACTTTTCTGTTAAAACATTTTTGTTTCCTTTTACCAGTTTCAATTATGATGTTTTATTCCCCTGACATATACTATTATTTACAAGAAATTACCTGAGGGATTTAACATAGGACTACGCGAACACTTACACACAATTGCTGCAATGTTTTTCTCCTTTCTCAGTTTGAACTTCTTCAACAGATCTATCACCTCCTTTGACATGTCGCAAACACTCACATTTGAAGACTGAAATAAATGAAAACAGATAGAATTTAGATGAGGTGAAGCTAATCTTTTTGTACCAAAAATGTAGTCATAAAATTAAAAATTTGCTTCTTTGCATGAAACTGAAAATATTACCACACTATACAATATCATGGTTGATACACCATGATTTAAAAAAAAAAATATATATATATATTCTGCCAAACCACTCCTTGGAAATATACATGTACACTCTAACACGGTTATTAAGAAAACGCTTAAAACGAAACTTGGGTTATTAACTCTAGAACTGCGACCCAGCCTCAGGGCTGCAACGCCCTGCGGCGCGCCTTGCCGGCTTGTCAATCTGCATCG
>JBCEWB010026497.1:0-14740 GCA_039654565.1 Peronia peronii | reverse complement strand
AGGCGTTTTACGTTTGAGTTGTGATACGACAAAACGCCTTTTTCATCACAGTTTATTTATTTCTGCACCAATTTAAAAAAAGTTTTACACAAAGTTAAAAGACATCATAATGTGTCACTTCAACCACCCAAAACTGGATTTTGTTCACTATCTTCAAATTGAGAGATCGGAAAACTAAATCGCGATTTTCTCAGAACAGCATTTTTCGGAAAAAGGCATTTTGTCAAATCACATTAGATTAGGTGTGGCAGGAATATGGAGCAATTACAGATATTTAACCCAGAAAACAAAGTGAACTTGTGGTAATGCAAAAGAAATTTTTAAAAATCAGTTATGATTCTCATAATTTCATGTTATCCTTTTCCATACTGTAGTGTTTCAGAATTGTGGACTGCAAACTTTTATCATTTGCTGACAAGTGTGCATGAAACTGTGTGTTTCATAACATGAGCGCTCACTGCCAAAATATCCTTTGTCTTACCTGTCTGCTGAGGAAGGTCATGCTTGTTCTGTTGACCCATGCATAGTTGGCAGCAGCAGCCATGCCCTTGAGGTAGTCCTGCCCCTCCTCAGACTGTATATGAGCACAAGCCAGTTGACGGTCATTGACATCTATCTTGTCTCGTTTCATGGCTTTCTCCATAGCTACCAGGGCATCTTTCCACAAACAAAATCAAATTACAAAGTAAGTACAACAGTCTTCTAACTCATCTACACATTGGTTTGCCAAACAGCAAAATTTTCCCCCCCTTTTTTCTCCTAAATTCTGAGACATTTTTAAAATACAGTAAAGGATTTCCTGCAACAGTAACTAAAATGTAAATGTTCTGATTTTTAAAAAGATTTGATTTTGCAACTAAAAACAAGATTATTTATCTACCACCCTGATACAATAAAACAGATACAGTAATATCCACTTAAAGTCAACTTCTCGGGACCTAGAAAAAGTGTTGACTTTAAGCAAAGTTAACATTATCCATTTTCAAGGGACACAATCTCTGGGAGGCATCGGGAGTCAAATTTGTGTTGTATATTTATTGGGTTAGGCCCTTATCCCTAAAACAAAACAACTCTAGCAGAGCTTCCCCCTCCAAGTCTACGCTAGTAGAAGTAGTATTTTGCCTTGAATCAACATCTTTAAGAAGTTTCAACTTTGCAACCAGATTGAGAACGTTGTATTTCTTCTCAGACTCTCAGACATTCTGATCATGGAGTTGAGGATAAAAGGTTGACTAGATCTAGTCCCATTGAGCACAGAATATAAATAGGAATGAAAGTGATAAAAAATGTGACTGAAATCAGGCGCAATGCCTATCTGCACTCACTCTCTCTCTCTCTCTGTGTGTGTGTGTGTGTGTGTGTTTGTGTGTGTGTGTGTGTGTGTGTGTGTGTGTGTGTGTGAAAAAACAAACTGGGCGAAGAGAGCCCAGTGTGGATAGGTGTTTGTGTATCATCACCAACATGAGACAAGAGAAGAAGGCCAAGCATGGAACTGTGTGCCACTTGGAATAGTGTGAGTGTGTATGCATCAAGGCAGTCAGTGGTCTGTTGTACTGACCGCCCTGTGTATGTGCCTGTGGGCTCGCCAATGCACGCGAGGAGAGCAGAGTGTGGAACTGCTGTATGGGTATGTGTTTGTGTATTCCCCATCCCGGACAGGCGAAGAGAGCTAAGTATCTTCTCATACAGCGATAGGCCCACAGGCTATATATAAATGTGTCATCACAAGGCGTCTCTTGATCTCTCTGACTTTTTTTTTACTCTTTGTCCTCACAATTTTCAGCTGCAATAGACCAGCATGGGTCATTTGGAGTTGACTTTAAGCAAAATCACCTCTAAAGGTCTTGACATTATCAGAAACAAGACTAATGAAATATAAAGGGGAAAAAAATGGAACTGCCACAACAGGTGGACTTTAACCGAGAATTTACTTTAAGCGAGTTGATTTCTCACGGGTTCCACTGTACAATACTTCTAATAAACATTCTGACAATGTCTGCTAAAATGACTCAGATGTAAAGGGGCTCGGGGATCTATCCATACATCTTTAGACAAGTTGTTCCCTCACTTGCTTTTCTCTGTCAGATGATGGGAGAAAGTTAATAATGAGAATTGACAAAAAACCCCAATGATTTACCTGTAGCCACCTGATGCCCCATGCCTCGACTACCACTGTGGATCATCACAACCACCTGATCTTTGAACTCGATGCCCATCTTTTTAGCTGCATACTCATCATAAATGTCTTCCACAACCTGGATCTCTGCATAGTGATTACCTGCCCCTAGTGTTCCCAGCTGTGAACACAAGCACATATCCTGACGTCAAACAAATAGCTATAAGTGTGGCATGCTAAAATACAGATATAAATGTGATATATTTAAATGGAAACCCTTGCTTTAAAGGCATCGAGTCCGTGGTGACAGAATGTCTACAATTCTGGGATTTTACGAGAATTAGCCAACAGATATAAATTAACATCAACCACAGAAAAAGTCAGATATATGCACGACATACTAAGATGTATAGATAGTAGTATAATAATAATGCATAAATCATCAATTGCCACACATCTGAGATCTCTTACAACTGGAAATTTCAGTATCCTTATGTGTGAACTATACTGTCTATCATCAAATACTGTATTACCAGGTAATACAGCTTACAAATGAATGCTCACTTTTTCTATCAGATCTCTATAAAGCATTTTATTTAGCAGTGTTTGTGACAAAATTGCCACAACTGAAAAGTACTGATAATCCATCCAACCCTACACCTAAAATGTTAAGATTAATTGGGGCAAAAAGAAAATATAGTTAGAATATACCAGTTGATATGGTATTGTTACAATACATTTGCATAATGGTCTTTTTTTTTCCTTATTGTGTATTTTTCCCACCTGTGGTAGCCCTCTCTTTTTGGCTCTACTGCTGACTTTTGAGGGGTCTGCCTGAAGCATCCTGCCATATTCCTCGCAGTGTTCTTTGTCTTCAGCCCAGGCATAGCCTGACAGATGTTGGAAGGTACATTTACAGAAACGTATTTCATTTGATCATCTTATATTAGTTAACTCATAGCCCAACAGCATCATAAAGCAACTTCAGTAAGTTATAATGACAGCTGAAGAAGATGATCTTTTGAAAGTTGAAAAACTAAACGAAGACACCGATCACTACAAAACAGAACTAAAAAAGAAAAAAAAAAAAGATGGTGCTGAAGTATCAGCTCTAAATACTTCCTCAAAGGTAACTATAGATGCAACCAAACCCTCAAACAAATTAAGATTGTAGTTTTTCTGGTAATGAAATTGAATTCACAGAGATCCATGATTTATTTCACAGACATTATTCAGCTGTATATCTTTCTCTGCAGGGCTACAAACACTTCGTGACTGAGTACTTTAGATGTAACTGTGGGCTAAATAAAAACGAGCTTAAGGTTTTCCTCAAAAGAAATGATGTCTCAGGTCATTCATTAGTCTTCAGACTCACAAAGAGTATTCAATATCTTGTTTTGTTGGAAAATGAAGATTGATATATTCACACGCCTTAAAAAAAATACATACCAATCACTGATAAAACTGTAGAAAGAAAACACAGAAAAAAAAGAGAACACACCTTCTCTAAGAGACCAGTCCATTCCCATTTCCAGTGCTTCCTCCAAATTTCTGAAAGAGAATTTATTGCTCTCAATCTCAATCAATTAAAAAAAAAAAATGAACTCAGAATCCATAAGAAGAACATTATCTTTCATAAACTAAATGGAAAACAGGGAACTGAAATTCTCATTTACTGACTGGAATGAACTTTTTGTCAAATTAATCATTTGTGATAGTATTATAAAGAGACAGGGCTTTAACTTATCCAGCCCTTACTATTTTATAGATTCAAAAGTAGATGATGAAAAAGTCTTTCATATTGTAAAGCCTCTATTAAAATCTATGAATTGAAATTGCAGAAACATTTATGAAAAAGTTTCACAGCTTCAATTGCATTTGCAATTGTCTCATAAACAACTTCAAGCTTAATGACAACTAAAAATCATATACTCCTAAAATCTACATTTTCCACATAGTTATCAAATACTTTGATCATTTCACAAATAAACAAAAAAAGAAAAGATAAATAACCTTACCCACTAAGAATAACTACTTAAACAGAGACAAATAAAGACTCAAAAATGCCACTGTAGTACTGATAAGAATATATTACTGTCCCAAAAAAAAGAGTTCAGGGAAAAGAGAGAGAAAGAGAGAGAGAGGAAGAAAAGATAGGGGGGAAGGTGACAAGACGGATGGAGGAGAAGAGACAAAGAAGGGAAGAGGGGAGGGATAGAGGACGGCGGGAACAAATGTAGAATGAACAAACATCAAAAAACAAAAACAAAAATAGAAGATGCTAAAATTTAAGAAAATGCTGACACAGCTGGGAAAGGCCCAAGCGGTGAGGACAACACTTGTAAATGAGAGCATTTCATTTACTGAGCTGTCATTGGGATAATTCCCTTGGATCCTACACCAACAGGAATGTGATCAAATAAGCACTGGGCCAGCTGTTCCTTCACTGGCATGACATCTCGTAGGTGCAGATTGGTTCTGAGCAAACGCACTCCGCAGTTGATGTCGAACCCCACACCACCAGGGGACACGACCGCCTTTGGATTACTCATGTCAAATGCTGCCATATTGCCTGTGATGAAATTGAGATGTGAGGCTCAACAATTTTTGTTTGAAGTGCAGCCAAATATACATGTACCATGGTTGCACAGATCAAACTTTGAAATAAGGAACAGAAATGCATATAGCATTAAATCCATTTTTTTTTTCTTATGTTATGCACCTTGCCATAATTACAAAGTTAACCTTGGGCTGCCTATTCCTTCTCAGAAAAAGAACAAAGGACGTACAAATAAAAAGAAATCCAAAGTTTAGTTTCACCTGATGCCAAAATACAAGAGATGTAATAAAAAACTGCAGTTTTCTCAAAAAAACTTCAATATGATCACTTTGTAGTGTTTGTTATGATCAATGAAAATCATAACAACTGCTCCATCTCGGCTTCTGCTGATAATCAAATTAAAATTATTAAAATATATATAAAATAATAAATTATATATAAGTTTTGAAAAGCAAAATGTATTTGTACTTCAAATTTTACTTGAATTCTCTCAGATTCCAATTTGGAAACAAATTAATCAAACACAAAAACATAGTCAATTCTAGTTGGTGTAAACAGGTGCTTACCAATGGCAAATCCATAGCCTGAGTGAACATCTGGCAAACCAATGGATTTCTGGGTGAGAGCAATGCAAATTAAATAATAAGCATACATTTGCCTTAGATGGCAAACAAATATATGGTTTAAACTTTACATTGAAAATAAATGACACTGTGAGATTCAATCTGCATTCTTCCACAATTTAGACGTTTTCCATTATTGCAGTACTTGTTCAATTTATTATTATGTTTGTCTTAAAATTTGCACGGCTATCAATGCAAAATTGAACCAACCCCTGAACTTAGTCAGCCGGCATAAGAAATATTATATATGACTCTCATTTCATCCCACAAATACTAATCACATACCTAACAAACTGAATGCTTTGTCACACTGAAAAACAATACAAGAAATTCTAATCTATGTCAATGATGAACAATACTAACTGGCAGAATGGTAGTCCTAGCCACAAATGCCCTTAATACAGAACAATGACTAGAGCCAGATCTCAAGCTTAGTCAGCAGAGTAGTGACTAGTAATAGTATAAATCTAGTTGATGTGGAAGCAAGCACCACACTGTTCAACAATGACACCAACAGGTGACACTAAGATACTCTAGATGTCTAATCTAAATAGAAGATCCAAAGTTAGATCTAGATCTAATGGGCTCAAAGGATTAGAACTTGCCTCATACAGAATAATCAGGAGAAGTGCTCTTTAAAACAAGTTTCTAAATCATTCTAAACTGTAATTACCAATGACACCTATCAACCAATCTTCCATTAGGTAGGCTACAAGGTGAGATTCAAAACGTGTGTCCGGATATTGAAGGAAATCTTTTTTGCAGGGCCTAGTTGTCAGGCTTACATTTCCCTTAAATGCCTAAAGAGTAATCTAATATGTGGTACTATGATTTAGGTCAATATAAATCCAATCTGGCAATATAGGCACAAAACCCTGCTCCACAGATACACCTGCGAATCCGCAGAACTCTGATAGCCCTGAATTTGTTGAAAGTGGATGAAATTGAATTTTGTTGTTTAAACAGTTTTATAACAGTTCACTAAAAATTTCCCCATAGATTTCCATGCCTTCTTGCTATTTTCCAATATACCAAAAACGTGCCAAACTTACTCCTACAATGCCTGGCAGGGCTGCCACATTGGCAATCTGCTTCATGCCTGGCAAGAAACCACCAAAACCTTTGTTGTTACATGACTGCTTCAACTCATCAAACATGAGCTTTTCCAGGTGATCATTGACAAAGAAGTAACCATCAACCTGTGAAAGGTCAAGGGCACAAATGTGACTAACAAGCATTTAAAACGAGGCACTCAAAATTCTATTGACCTTTACCGTGATGACCCCCAACATCCTACCATGGTCCACCAATGAGAACCCCACGAATTCATAAGGTGACCTACTTGGCCACCAGTGAGTCTAATTTTATCACAGCCTTGGCCACCAGTGATGCAATTTTTGGGGGATGAGGACAAGACATAGGATGTACTCACAAAAATATTCACACAAATTTGACTTATAACATTTTAATACAACTTAATGAACAAAATGTCTTTGAAAATGGATGAATTTTGTTTTAATACTGTTTTTTGTCAAATTTCTGAATCAAAATATATGAAAAAAAAAAAAAATTTGTCAGCATTTTTTTGTTGTTGTTTTTTTGTTTACAGTGTTCGTGATATATGTGTGGGCCCAAGTGAAAACCCAGCTGATGTCGCAGGCATTCGAACGGAGCTACTGGCTCTCAAAGTCGATTCTGGACCTACCCACTGATTTTGGGTTTTCACAATAATCAATTTCCTAAACATGTTTAGCATGTACTGACACTGTAAAACAGTTCAAAACTGAGCCTCCGAACATATTTTAAAGAAGTTTTTGTAACACTACCCGACTTACGATATTTCCGCAATCTATGCTTATTTTTGTTCGCATAGGTCCATCAACAAAAACTTTTGTTCTATGACCAGCAGTCCTGCCTGCCACCGTTGCCAAGGCCTGTGTCTGTAGGTCAACAGTACATGATGTATTCAGGACATTTAGTGTTATGTGTTATACCCCGCCTGTCTCATCCACATGCTAAATACTCATTCACATGCACCTATCATTCACGGCCCGATTATCATTTGGCCCACTGTCACTCTTAGTGTTCCCATCTGAACTTAAATCCTTGAGTAACCGCGATGTAAAATTATGACTCGAGACGTAGATCTAGATCCATCCTGGGGATCATTCACATTCACAAGTCTGGTCCGATGCTGACGATCTGTTAAGCTTGCGAACATTCAGTCATCAGCGCCACGGACAGAAGATAACAGGCTTCCAGTTACCTTACATCATCATGTAGGCCCGCGGGTCTTTTCTGCTTAATTTACATAAGACAGGATTAAAAACACATTTTTTTTCTTTCCTCTTTAATGCTGAATTTCTCTGTTTTGTGTTTTTTGACTCCCCCATGGTACAAAAACTGCCATATCTCAGATTCTAGGTGTCAGAAATGGATGAAATAAAAAGCAAAATGCTCAGAAATGATTCTATTTTCACACACAACACGTAGTTCAATTTTAAAATT
Source organism: Peronia peronii (assembly GCA_039654565.1). NCBI lineage: Eukaryota > Metazoa > Mollusca > Gastropoda > Systellommatophora > Onchidiidae > Peronia > Peronia peronii. The sequence continues at coordinate 6,933 of JBCEWB010026497.1, read as the reverse complement.
TTGAAGTTTAACTGCTTTTTTGCCTGGGCCCACATATATATGTGTATATTACAATAATAATAATAAAGGGCCAATTCACATCAATCCAATGGTGAACACGTAATTAAAGTCAAATTCTTGAAAATTAACACAGCTGAAAACACAATTTTTTACATGACAACTGTTGATAATCCAAAGTCTTTGAAATCAAAAGCAAATTTATCATGCACAGTGTATGGATTAGTTTTCAGGTTTCAAAGAAGTCTAATTGTTTTCCTGGCTCAAAAAGTGGTAGTAATCCACTCTTGTGTGATATGCTTCGAAACATCGGGGCACACACAAAGCAACTTGGCAAATGTTACATTGGAAGACGGAGCAGTGGCGTCTGGTCTTCTTCTCTCTCGGACTGTATGGTTTGTTACATGCCACACAGTCTCTTCGCGGTTGTGGTTTGTCTGCTGTTGCCTTTGGTATGTACTGAGGGAAATGTCGACCTCTCAGACGCAAAGGCTCATCTTAATCGGAGATGGTGGGCCTCCTGCTTCTGATTGGAGTTGGAACTGGTGCTGTGGTTGACTTGCTGATGAGCTGACGCACCAGTGCAGGGTGAGAGTAATTCCGGTCAGGACTGTATTGACGATGCAGAATTAAAGCACTGCAGATTGACATGCAAACAGATGAAAGAACAGTTTTCCCCACCATTTGAGTGTTTTACGGAGGGTGCTGTAGTTGCCACAGATTTGATCTGAAAGATCAACACCTCCTATAAATTTGCAGTAGTCCATGATGCAGGTTGGTTTTTCCACTTGGCTGGCCATCTTTGTCTGTTTTGGTTAATGTTGTCAACTTGGCACTGTGAATCGTGGACAACATATATACATCCCTTTCGTCTCTGTAATGAAGTGCCAGCATATTGCTGTGTCTTCTGTAAACTACCTCATTCTGTTGAAATTTGTCATCTGTCTTCAGTGCAGATGGATAGTTGCTTCTGTTTCAGCGAATAGTTCCACATGCATAGGTGTCTTGGCTATCAAGTTCTTCAAAAAGTTTGGAGAGGTATAAAAATTGTCCATGTACAAATGATGTCCATGTTCAAGGAGTCCACAAAAGGCAAGGGTTCCCATAATGATTTTGGCTGTTTGGGTGCAGTCGTCATCAAGGTTGATTTTTTTTACAGAAAGTTGTCACTGATAAGGCTCCTTGGTATATGTCAATACCTAAAACATAGCCAATAGAAGCTTCGCACACTTCGTTGAAGCGAATACCAAAGTGGGTTGGTTTGGCAGGGTTGTAGTCCTGGACCGTAGACGCCCCTTCCATGGGCAGAGACCTTCATTAAAACTAAGTTCATGGTTGGGACTGCAGATTTCGGCAAACTGATGACGCATGTGGGTAAAGATTGACCGAATTTTGAAGAGTGGGTCTGTATGGTCATCATCCTTATTATGCACAATGTGCAAATTGCTGAGGATGGCTTGGTATCTGTTGCAAGACATTTTGGAGCTGAAGAAAGGTGTGAGAACTTCCTCATCTTTGCTCCAGTAGGCTGACAAATTTGGCTTTGTAACAAGTCCAGTTGCTATTGTGAGAGCAAAGAACACTCTGAGTTCGTCCACAGTTGTAGGCTCACATCTTTTCAGATGTGATGATTTTTTCCACTCTTTTTCATCTATTTTGGCTTTGGGATAGGTGTTAGTATTCTCGACAACTTTTTCCAACACTGCATTGTCAAAAAAACAGCTCAAAGAAGTCAACTTGTTGAGAATTGTCAGGCGTTTTTATGTTTGAACCCTTGGTTCCCATGAAAGGCCCATTGAGCGGCCAGGTATCAGTAGAAGTCCAGCCAAACACTTGATCCTCATCACATTCTCTGCTTTTATTGCTCTGAAGTAGTGGTTCAATGCCAGTTACATCAGCATTTTCTAGTTCTTCACTATTTCCAATATCGTTTGATTTATTTCTGAGGCTCCACCACTATAATCGCCGAACAGTTCATGAAAAGCATTTCTAGTAAACGCGTTGACATTATTTGGGTCTGCCATTGCAAAGGTTTTAGAACCCTTGCCCATGTGTGTTTCCTAGTTGACCTAAACGGGGTTGTCATACACCGTTCAAACGGAAATTTTCAGCCGAGTTCATTGGATCGGTCCATATTTGTGTAGGCGAGTTGGATACCAACGCAAAATCTATTTAAAGTAACTCACGTGCGATTTTTACGATATCATGGAGTCATCACAAGCGGCCCACATGGGGGCTTCCACGAATTCGTGAAGTTATGACCCACGACCCGACATCGGCTAATGACTTCATCGACCGTGACCGGGTTAGACACTGCACGATTTTGTGCAGTCATCAAGTAAGGGTTAATTTTCCGAGTCTCAATAAAAAATGCATAACAAACATATTTTATTCATAAATCTGATGGGGTATATTCAAAATAAAATATTAATGTTAAGACTGGTTGCTGAATTAACAGCATTGATCCATAAAGTGTTTTCATTTAGCTTCTTGTTCTGAAAAATGTCCCATCAGATGATGAATTCTACTATGCTTGTCAAAGGATATGTTTACAGTTAAAATAATAGAAATACATATATGCTACATTACAGCAGAGTATAAAAATATAATTCATGATATAATTAAACTTTGTGTAAACCACAGCAATTCAGCTGAGGAAATAAGAATAAAATATAAACTCCTTCTTAACTACAAGAAGGCTAATTGGTGTTTTGCGATTTCTTACCTTCATGTTGTCTACAAAACCCTTCTTGATGTGCCAACAATTTGGCGTTATCTTTTGCAGATATTTCATTTCATCCTGATAGGTTCGCATCTTGAAATTCGTGGGATTCTGGCTTTCCTCTTAAGATCAGTCAAAGAAATTCTGTGGAAAACTTTAAACTGAACAACTCAGAGAATAAAAACTCACTACAACAGTCACATTAGTCCAAACACAAAAATACAGTTCGATGATATATAATTTAGCTGAGAAATGTAAATTCATGATGTTGTCTCTCTGAGATTTCACAAAAATATCAGACACAACCCCAGAGCCGGCAGAGCTAAACTTCGCTGGATGCAACATCTCCATTTTTTTTGTAGGAAAAATATGTCTGTCAAGACTGTTGCCATAGATCTAACTCTAGATTTTGATAGACTTTAGATAAACGTTCCCTCCCTTAATAACAAATGATTTTTATTGCTCCAAAGAAATATTCACTGTGTGTCATCGCAATATGGTTGTGGTGTAAACCAGCTCATTAAAGAAATCTCGAAACAGAACTAGATCTAGAAATGTCGATGTACGGTTACGGTTTTGTTAAGCTTTTCAACCTCCTGTCGTGGTGGTCATCTCAGCTGTACAAAAACGCACAAAAATGTAAGTTTGCGAGCTCAATATGCTCTCGATGTAGAAATGACGTCTACGTCTAAAACTTGTATAAAATGCACCTGGATCCAGATCTAGCCAAATGAAAATAAGACCAATGAGCATTAAAAGAAACGAACGTTTTGAGCAACCCTTCAAATTCTATTTTTTTTTTTCATGGTTCCCATGCTTACCTCACTCTGGAATAAAATTGTGTTTCACTAAGTGCTTTCGAAACGATCTGCAGACAACGCAGTCCTTTGCTGATCGAACAACTTGCCCACCGGATGTTGATAAGGGCAGCTACTCTTGTCTTGAAAGCCAATGGGAGATAACCTTTAAAATTCCCATCGAGATTAAGTACTTTCCCTTTTTTCCTTTCCCTTTACACCCAACTGACTGCCAAATAAATTTAATTTCTGTTGTGGACCTAAGCCAATCCGCCACTCATAGATATTATGCATGCATGTGACCCATGATTCCACATTATTGTACTTTTGCATGATATAATACTTCTGGATTGCCAAAACGTGGCTAATTGCGACATTCCGCTATGCCTCATCAAGGCGGAAAAATGCAGTGATTTGTCCCTAGGGAGTCGCCGTTCTGTGGGAACAACTCATGTCTTGGGTTGCGGGTTCGACTTGCGGATCTTGCCATTCTGGGATGGGAAGGATATGGAGATCGAAATCTGTATTTTTTTTTCAGTGACTCAATAGTCCCCTGGAGTTTTGGGTAGCTAAGCCCGACTTCTGGCCTTCTTGGATAAGGGCAAATATATTTCGGAAACATTACGCACATTAAAGAACCCTTGGCAGTTAAAAATTGATGTCCAGTAGTGGGGAACGCCACTGTCTGGGCCAAATTTCCAAATATTAAATTTCTATCCATAAAAATTCTCCTAAACACACGCACACATACATACAAACAAACAAACACAAACAAACAAAAACAAACAAACAAAGAGAAGAAGCCATAGCCGAGCTAGTCCTACTTTCTTAGGATTGAAAAACTTGAAGAAAAAAATGTCCCCAGCATTGCTTCTAAAGCGTCAAAGAAATCAAGAAACTATGGTTAGTAAAAACCAGGCCTGATGTCACACAAGACATACAGCATCAATACAAGTTGTTTTATATATTATATGTTATTTGCTGGTTTTGAATTGTTTAGTTAGTTGACGGTGACAACGGTGTTGGCAATTTGCCAACAAGATGAAACTATTTCTACTTTTTGTAAGTTAAGTATGGACAGAAGGTTTTACAATACTTTTAGAAGCAATGCACAAGATCGGCAAAATGCGTTTGTTTTTATCTTAGACGACATGGTCTCTGTTTTGTAAAACTACTGACACGATAATCATGAAGGTAGGCCTATCGACAATTTTTAAAGAACATATTAATATATGAGATCTTTTTTTTTCTGTTTCTATTTATTAATTTATTATATTATATTAACATGAATTTATTTGTTTCTTAGGCCTTAAGAAGAAAATCAGTCTATGTGTCTAGTGAATAGATTTGGCTGATGGGTCAGATCAAAGCTTGCTCTCTACCAGAGCCAGACAAGAGATTTAATTTTATCTTTATTAGTTGCTTTTTTTTTTCTGCCAATTCCGTCTTCCCTGGCTTGACAATAAAACACTTCGTTGGATATAACGGCTCTCAATAGGGAGTCGTTGTGGCCGAGGGGCTTGCTTGTATGCAACTATGAATTGTTAAACGACCACAGTTACAGCACTCTAATGCAGCAATACAGAATAATGGAGGTAAATGTTCCCCTTATGGCATACAGATTCAAACATGACCTCGAGTTTTAAGACAGAGCCACCCAGTGTCATCTCGCATGTTCTCATTGTTTATGTGACAGTGTGCTTATTAATATAAGCTCTTTTTGTGCATTTGCCAGAAGACCACAATAGTTCAATGCAGAGTAAGGGAAACAGTTTTCAGCCCATTCCTGTCCTTAATCAAGGCTCTTCTTTGCCCAATGAATTCATGACTTCCGCTTTCTCCTCTTCCAAATGCCGACACCGTTTTCATGCTGTCTGGACCCCACGTTTTCTTTTCTTCTAGACAGCTTCTGAATCGATCGTGAGCTTCAGTTTTGCAGTTTAGTGCATCATTCAAGTCGCCTCACATAGATCCTTTTATTCTCCATTCCACAACTTTTATTGTTCAGAACGCTGGTGAACTATAAAACAAAAGACACAATAACAATGCCCATGCCCAATTATATTTCTGATGCGGTCAAACCGTATCTTTAACAGCACTGAAAATTGTAAGATCACTTCTCTCTGTGAAATGATAGTTACATCAGGATCTCGCAAAACTGCTCAGATTTTTTTTTTTACGCTTCTCCCCGCCGTATTCGTTTCTTTTGGCCACTGTCTTTCGCTTCATTCTGTCTAGCCACATCTTTCTATGCCCATTCATTTGTTTTCATAGATCAATAAATCCATCGATCCACAAGTGATCCATCGATTGCTCGATCGATCAATCAATCAATTAATCCCACAATCACAGCCCTGGCATCAAACCGCGCACAAGTGTATCGATCGGATTTTTGTGTGTTCCAAGCAGCAGGAATAGGGGTCCAGAGAAATCCATCTTTGTTAGAATTAAGGGAGGGGAGAGGTGGGTCTGACTGAGCACCGATTACGTGGCATCGATACGTTAAGAATACAAACAGCATAAAAGATAAGAAGTTGAAACTAATGTTCAATATAAACTGAGGGAAATTATGTCACATTTTCTTACTATATATGTGCTCTGGACATTCTGAGTGAATGGGTTTTACTAGTTTAATATGATACAAGTGAGGCTGCAAGTGTGCAATGGGCAGAGTTTGTGAAAGAAGTTGAGTTAAAACCGAACAAATAACCGACCCCTCCCCCCCCCCCCCCCCCCCCCCACCTTGCCATCTGTTTAGTGGGTGAAATGTAATTTGGCCCCGCCAAACCAGCCATTTTCAATATGTCCCCGACATTCAATAAAAGTGAAAAGAAGGGAACGGAGACGGAAAGAAGGAAGGAAGGAAGAAAGAAAGAAAGGAAGGAAGGCAGGAAGGAAGAAAGGAAGGAAGGAAGAAAGGAAGGAACGAAGAAAGGAAATAAGGAACGAAGAAAGGAAGAAAGAAAGGAAGGAATAAAGGAAGGAAGGAAGGAAGGAAGGAAGGAAAGAGGAGGCGAGGGAGCAGCAAGGCTGATCATTACTTTAACCCTCTGACCCCTGATAGCGTGTCTCCGAGAGATGACTCCTTTAGTTCTCCTTTCTCACCGCCACTTTCACGCCTTTTTCAATAGAGATTTCATTTCATGCTTGTTAATCATGACCTGAAGACCTGACGACCTGAAGTCTTGGACCATGGCGGTGTTGGTGTGGTGATTGTTTGTCGTTGGGTTGCCGATGCCTTTAAGTTGGATACAAAGCCATGATCATGAATACAAGACCACAGACAGACAGACAGGCCTAGAATCAGGTAGACAGGCAGGCGGACAGGCCGGCAGGCAGGCATACAGATAGATAGATAGATAGATAGATAGATAGATAGATAGATAGATAGATAGATAGATAGATAGATAGATAGAT
>JBCEWB010026386.1:0-14741 GCA_039654565.1 Peronia peronii | reverse complement strand
GGGGCGGGGATGAAGGGACATGATGAGAGTCACAATTTCAAAGAGTTCAGGGGAAAGAATCACAAAAATTAAGAGAATGGTCAGAAAAAAAAAACTGAAAGTGCCATGTTAACATTTCACATCATGATCATAATCCCCTGTCAGCCGCGACAGCATGTGTTAAAAAGAAACATTCTGAGGTAACCCATACCACACAAAATATCATTGTTGGCACAACATGATTAAATCAGCCATCTTCCAAGACATCATATTTTACAGAAGAATTTAAAAAAAAAAAAAAAAATCTATCAGAAATTTTGAAGTAAATTCCAACTGAAATAATAGAAGTTTCTTCTTCTATATTTGCTCTGAAGAATGGCTTTTTAAAATGTTTAGTTTCAATCAAATTTGACTTTGAAATAAATTTGGTGCATATGTCTGAGCCAATTTGGTCATACCTCCAACAATATGTAGCTTTAGCCTGAAACTCAAGGATGTCCATTTGTTAACTTTAAAATGATTTTATTTTCTATTTTTTCTATGCCATATACCATTATGCGGTAAGATGCAAAATTTATCCCAAAGGATAACAGAAAAAATAAATTTCTGACGATCGCAAAAAAGTTGATAGCAGCAGCCAAAAAAATTATTTTCCTACTTCAGTAGGAAGTCCAAGATGTCTTATTAAAATGAAAAGACTAAAAATCAGACAGGGATTGACTTAACATCGACGGCTTCTGACACAATCGGACAGGTCTTGTAATGATTTGCACATCAGCCTTGCTGCACAACCGAGATATTAAAACGATTTTATAAAATGAAACTTCAATTCACTGGCTTTGCTGAAACTACAAATAGGAATTATGGAACGAAAGTGAAGAAAAAAAAACAAAAAAGAAAAAAAAAGGTCATTAGAAGAAAACATCAGGTGAGGACTACGAAAAACTTTGCAAAGACCCAGGTCCCTATTGTGACGGACAGACTGTTGCAGACTGCTGCCCCCTGATACCCCCAGGTAAGAGTTACGGGCTAAGTAGAAGAAGGAGAAGAAGAAAAGGATGTCCGTAATGTTATTTGGCTGGCATGTGGTTAGATAACTGTCATAATTAAAATGTCAACACCATGACACAGCCAGGACTAAGATCACTAAACTTCCATAGTCTACGTTACTATCTGCGTTATTTATGCTCAATTCTATATTTCTGTAAAAATGTGACAGAAAAGATCAGGTCGTACATCTAATACTAGCAAAAAAAAAATTAAAAAATAATAATAATAAAGAATTTTAGAAATTGAAATTTAAAAAAAAATAAAATTTGCATAATCATGATTGCATGAGCTTAAAAGTGATCTCCCGTGCTTAGAAATTCACTGAATATGAAGCGATAAACACAGCGATGAGATAAACACTTTGTGATTAGATAGTAAAACATAGTGATGAGCAATAAATCATTTGATAGTAAAAGTACATATAAATTTTTTATCATGGTTATTATTATTATCTTATTCTTATCAAGCTAAAATGAAATTCTGAGAAGGTAAAGTAAAACATGATATTAAAAAAATCTGTGTCTGTCAAAGACATCTAAAAAGTATTAAACGATGCTGATGATGAATCTCGAGTATGTGCAAAACCTTTCCCCTGCAATAATGAAATGACGAAAGCAATAGATGATGTATTTCAACAAAATCAAATCTAATCAAATCAAATTACTGAACATATGAAAGCTGAAATAAGCCAGCCACCCCACCCCCACCCCCTTCTTGTGTCCCCCGTCTGATAACCTCAAGGGCAGTTGCACTTTTCTGCCTCTGCCGACTTCTAGTTTATGTTACCTTGGAGTACTAACTCTAAAAATGTTAGAAGAAACCACTGGTCTGCCAGTTTTTCTATAGTGACAACTGCCCATAAAACAGTGGTGGTATCTGACCAGTAGTTTGTCACTGTAATGCAGGTTAGTTGGAAGCCATTTCACAAGGAAAAGTGAACTAGGCCTATCTTGGCACTACTGTCTCACTGCGGTCCCAGTAAAAATTGGTTATATCGATACTGCGATTATTGCCTCGGTGGTATGGACAGCCGAAGGTCCCAGCAGGTTAGGGCCAGGGGTTGGTCTAGTTCGTTTTACAGTAACCGATATGTACATCGCCGAGGCAATAATCGCAGTATCGATATAACCCATTTGTACCGGGACCGCAGTAAGAAGGAAGTGGCCCTATCTTTGATCAGATGAATCTTTTGATATTGCTATGGTTAAATCTCATTTTTAACCTTCTACAACCCAGCGTGACACATTGGAACCTAGAGATGAATGACACTAAAAGACTGAAAGCAACAGCAGGTTGAACGGTCACTGACTTGGAGATCAGTGGGAGATTTTATGTGCCAATCAGATCTAACCTGGAGTGATGCCATCTTCAATACATTAGATATACATGTATTGTTTTTCCTATCATTATCCCATTTATTTATATTTAGATTTTAACTTTACTGCTGACAAAATAAAATCATTACATATACCCCTACCCAAGTTACAGCACATTAAATAAAAAGTTCACCAAAAAAAAATAATAAAAAAATAGAAAAGAAAGGAACTCATTTAAGAGAATAGATTTTCAATGAAGAGACTCATAATAATGTTCTCCGAGAACAATTCAGCTCTGGCTTGAACAGCAGTAGCAAATCCAGTTTAAAAAGTTTCTGCAGAGTGTGAATTTAATGCTTCGAGTATTATGGCAAATATTCATTTCCACCATGAAGCTTTCGACTTCTGAAGGCATAAAACACTGGATACCCAGTGGAAAAAGTTGCTAGGAAATCTGTCACTGAATAAAATGGTCCCCATTACTGACTCTGGCAGAGATTTTCAAAAGTAAATATAAACAACCAGCACATACATATCTGAGATCTGATACTGTCACAACTAAACTTAAAATACTGCCGAAACTTAAAATATTTACCCAAATTTGGATAGCTTTTTTCAGTTTTTATTCACCATAACATATTTTATTTCTAGTTCACTGCAGTTAAAAAATATTATATTACTGCAACTTCTGTTGAGGATGTCAGGCAGTCAGATTATCATAACTTGGGTATCTTTCAAATCTGTTGCTATCTTCATAAAATAGTAGAGAATTTGACTGTTTCTTCAAAACAAACTGAAATCTGGCATCACTCATTGGGGAATGAAGAACAAAAATCCCTTCAGGCAAAAGAAATAGATCTCTAGGTGCAACGATATACCAAAGATTGGACTGCGCCCATAAAAATGTGTTCTCTGTTTGTGTCTGGGTTTTGTGTTAGCAGTTCACAGATGATTGCTGACTTTTAATAAGATTTAAATCCTGTGTACACAAAGATGGAACAAAAAAAAAATGATATTTTGAATATCAGACTCAGGACAAACCAAAATATTTGAAAAAAAAAAAGCACAACTGTTCATCAGCTCAACTTATCAGATCACAGAGAGGGAGGGATATTTAGCGGCAAACTTTCCCGTACGTATGTCGAAACTGTTTCCCATCTTTGTCACCCGATCTCCAGTGCTGTTGCCTGTGGCTGGAATGATGATTAGTGTGAGTTTCTCGGTGGCCGTGCTTGCGATCAGCTGCTCGTTCAAAGACCCAATCAGCTCGGTGTTCCTGTTCTCGCTGTTTCTGCCGATTCTCAGCTTGCTTCATAAACCAACCGTCCAATTGTTTGCCCTGCTTTTTGTGAACTTTCTGTCTGAAGTGTGGCTTTTCCTTCAAGTCCATTTTCTTCTTCCAATCACTGGTTCTTGCATGTGGCTGATGATTCTGTCCTGTCTTGCCCCATCGATCCTTTACATCTTTACCGTTTTCAAGTTTCTGCCCACTGGGAGAATCTTTTTCCTCAGCATCCTCTCCCTCCTGCCTCCAATGTTGTTGTCGCTGCTCCTCTCGGTCGGCTGCCATCTCAAACAGCCAATCAGCTTTGGCCTTTTCTCGTCGCAGCTGCAAGCGGTATCGGGCCCGCTCCTGGTACCATTCCTTAGAATTATCGTCCTGAGTACTGGTTTCATTTATTTCAGATTGTGCAAGCTTCCCTGGGTGATCATCATTTGCCTTACTGCCTGGGATTTGGTCATCATTGTGATTATTATCATCATCATCTCCATGACCTTCAGGATTACTCAGCTGATCATTATTCACTATCGAATCACCCTCTTTAATGGTTACAATATGACCACATTCCAAGTCTACCATGTTAAATTGCTTGCCTTGACTGTGCTGTCTGCAGGTGTCATCTGCCTGTTCCATTTCCTGATGGTGGAAACTGCTGCGCTCATCATAAGACCCAAAGTTGTCTTGCAACCTGACACTATTACACTTGTTGGGAGGTAAAACATAGAGATTGTCATCAGAGTGCAGCTTGGCATAGACAGTTGACCACCACCACAGTTGACAATCAACCCAGACTAGATCAGTCCTTAACAATAATTTTGAACTGCTCCGTTGCAAGAATTCTGATTTAAAATCTGTGAATAGTTCCACTGCCTCAGCTGCATCTTTTTTAGAGACTTGTGAGGCTTCTTCTGGGCTCAAAACTGGAATGCTCAGGAGTTGGTGAAAGGCATGCATCATTGACTTGACTTCTGATGGGCGATACATTCTGCATTCATCGTCAAAGAGCTTCTTCTGCCATTTTTTGCGCAACTTGTGGACGGACTTGCAATGAATGTCTATTGCTGCCCATTCCTGTTCCCACCACTGGGTCTCCTCTTTAGGAAGTTTTGCGCACAACGGCGTACCGCCAGATGAGGTCTGAGTTTTTCTTGATGTGAATCGTTTGGCAAAATTAAATATGCCACGTTTCTTCACATGCCAGAATTTATTGATTTTTTGCCAAGTTGGTTTCTTCTCATGCCAGACATTTTTGAGATTGTCCCATGTCTTTGCCACCCTTCGGCCCAGCTTTCTGATCGTACTGCTGGTTTTCTTCAGAATTTTCACAATTTTCTTGGACCAGAATCCTTGCCCATTGCCTCCCTTTTCCTCATGAAGACCAGGCAATTCTTCATGCTCCCATGACCCAGGGCCAGTGTGTTCCTCCTGCCAGTTATCACCATAGCTGTCCTGGTCAGACTCCGGATTGTTGCCAACATTTTCTTCACCATCCTTCCCATGTGCATCGTGATCGTGTGCATTGACTTTCTCAATAACGTCCTCCACCCCGTGCTTCAATTCATTCAAAACCCTTGCCAGATATTCCACGAGAACCGTTTGGTCTGGAACAGATGTGGAGTCCACGGGGACCTCACTGGCTTTTTCCTCCTCCTTCTCCTTTGCGTGGAGTTGAAGCATCACCTCTTCTGCTTCCTCCCATAGTCTCTCCACAGAGCTGGCCAGTAAGTCGGTATTCACACCCGTAAACATGTTCTCCATCCCATCTTTAATCTGTGCTAAGATCTTACTCAGGGAATCCACCAGATCATCCCTGTCGGGCATGTAGCCATTTTTCACATGCTCCAGTAACAGTGTCAGATACTCCACAATTTTTTGGTTTTGCGGAAATGAGTACTGCCCTCTCGGCTCCTTCTGTTCTTCTCCTTGCATGCTGCCCATCATTTCCTCTGCCCCCTCCCACACTCGATGAAAGGAATCCACCACCGCCTGCTTCAGTTCGGCCACTCCCGACATCAGCATGGACAAATTGGCAAAGTCGTCAAAGACCGACACGTTCCACCTGGCCACGTGCTGGGTCAGAGTGGTCAAGTTGGTGGACATCAACTTTTTCAGACACTCCACACTATCCAGCTGTTCTTTCTCTCTCTCGCGCATCTCTCGATCTCTTTCATCCTCCCACTCTTCCTCTTCACGTTCCTTCTCTCGCTGGCGACGCTCAGCCAGGTACAGCTGTTGCCAGTGAAGAGCCCGTTCCTGTTCTCGGGTCACGGACTGCTGAAGCTGCCGCAGGTCAAGTTCTATTGGCAATGCTTGCACTGACTCAGCCCCTGAAATACAATGATAAACAACCAAATAAACAATCTGCGAACAACATGGAGTAATATCCAATCATACACCATATCCATACTCTACCAGTGTTCAACTGTTTTAGAAAATTTCATAATAGATATTTTAAGATTTCTCATTTTCAAAATAAATTCCAAATATAACAATTTTGACAACACATGTATCGATTAAAACAGAACACATGGAGCCAGAGAAAAAAGGCACTCTTTAAAATTTAAAAATGTGATAAATACATAAAATTATTTTTAGCTTTTGTGCAGTAGAACTCAATTTACTATACTGGTTTCTCATTTTTTCCTACAACAAAAGACATGTAGTACCCTCTGCTCTTCACACCATCTGTTATCCTCTCGTCTTTCTTTCCAAATCTACTGAATACAGGGCTTTAGAGAAAGACTGCCAGAAGTCATGACAGAAACAAAAAAGCAGCAAAAAAAAAAAAGAACAAATTCAAGAAGCAGTTACAACAAAAGAAAAAAGAAAAATTGTTGTCATGGAACCAAACTTAGTTTGATCAGTACCTGACATCTGGCTATCTGGCGCCCAAGTAGCCTCTTCATCTTCGCTTTCTGCAAGAATCTCTTCGTCCTCAACATCAGGAGGCTGAGGATGAATGGATGAGCTGTGATCTGCATCAGATTCCACCTGTCTCTCCCAAGCTCTCTCCTTCCCATCTGCGGCTTCCTCAGTGTCATCTCCAGCAACCGAGATCTTCTCCTTCAACATTTTTGACAGCGTGGCTTCCTCACTATCTTTCAGATACTTTTCATCCAACCGCAAAAGTGGGGGTAAAGTTCCTGAGGTATCAGCCATGAGCAAAGTTGTGTAGGTGTTGAAGTAGGGCACCAGCCTGAGATGGCAGTCTGGCTGGCTGGGAGACATCACACAGCTGACATAGTCTGTGGTTGCATCCTTCACAAGCTGCACTGTTTTGCCGACATTCCCACCATCCACGATGCGCTATACACACAAACCAGAAAGTAGAAACCATTAGAAATCTTTGGCAAGACAAACTATGGTAGGTGGTTTATCATTGCATTAGCACTGTCTGATGTTGGTTTATGAATATTTCTCTGTCTACTGATTCTGATGGGCTGAGGAATTAGCAAAGGAAATCAATATTAATCACATCAATGTAATCAAATTCAACAGATTTAGCACAGACTTAGCCTACTTTGGCAGAAGATGTGAAAGCAGATATTGTACTGACATGGTCTGCTGAGCTCTATAACAAAATTTACCATTCAACATTACAGCATCTTCAAAGAGCAGGGAAAAAAAAAAAAAAAAAAAAGAAAGGAAACCTATGGAAAAATAGGTCTTGCAAGTTATGGAGTGGGTAAATCAGAAAGCAGAAAGAAAAAAAATCACAGCATGATATTCCTGATATCCACCTATCCTATACTAAGTTGCTGTTAAAGATGAGAGAGTGACGACTGGAAAGACACTGGATTGCAGAATAAATGAATGTAGATATATGCCGAACAGAGAAATTTCAACGATCACTCTGTTGTGGATTCCTTTCTATGTCAACAAACATGGAAATAAAGAACAAGAGGAACAGGAAAATATTATAAGACAGATATTTCCTTTGGTACATTTTGTTGCTGCCATCTGTCAGACTTTCTAAAATCAAAAGTCTCTTGTTTCAATAGCACTTGTTGTCTTTACCCATCACAATGAGACACTGTTTGTTTGTGTTGGGATTTAACAACACATCAACAACTGGACACAATATATGTATAACGACTACAAATGAAACTGAAAATCTTCTCAAGAGCATCTTGTTTTGTGCAAAGGGATGTATATCTTTAACGTTCCATAAATTGATACCATACATTTGGATATGTTTGAGAATAAAAACTTATCATACAAAACTATGACTATACTATGTTACTTTGCTAAAAAAAAAGAAATTTTTGTAAATGACAATATGTAAATGACAAAAAACGGAACTCACATATGCTGCCAGGGCATCCAGAGCTCTCTCATAGCCTTTGGTTTGTTTCTGGAATGAAATGCACAATTGGTGGTGACCAAAATGTAAGTCCACATTAAACCAACAGAATACTCTCTGGTTGTGACTTTTGTGATTGTATACCTTAGCAGTGGTAAGAAAGCTCCTCAGCTGGAGCAAGACAGGTGATGGTCTTCAGAGTCGTATTTCACTAGATGTTTCAACCTTTGACTTCCTGATATCTTCTGAGAGACAGAACTTGAGTGAAGACCTTAGGACTTTCGAAGGCTGTTATTTGAGCTTTAAGTTGCATCCTAATTTTATTGGCTGCTTATCTCCTAACTGTTACCACAAGGCTGCTTGTGTGGTTTATGATAATACGAGAGAATGGTTCTGCGCTTCTGTAGGTGTCCATCAGGACTTTTTCCCACATTTGTAAGTGAAGAAGACAAGCCTAAATGACAAACACTGATGAGCCTACCAGTATCAGAACTTCTTTTGCCCGACAAAACATCCTTAACAAATAAAATATGTAGAGAAAATCTTATACTTGATCAATGAAATGCCACAAATTCTGTGCGTGTGTATATATTTTGTTGTTGTTGTTGTTGTTGTTTGTCTCTATAGATAGGCATTGCAGTGAAAATTTCAAAGTTTATGTATGGCAATAAAAATAGCCTCAAAAGATAAAGCCTGAGCTTCTGATGATTATACTTTTTAAATTGTTTCAACATCTTCATTAGTTCCAGAGATATTAATCTTTTTTACATTTCATATTCACCCTGAAACCAGCCATTTTTTACCACTGCATTTTGTGACAGTCTTTGGACAGAAACACATTTTAAACTGTAAGTTTGCTAATAATCAATATGTCTACACAAATTTCACAGCATTTTGCATATCTTGATGTACAAAATCATACTCTCAATATGATCATAGTTTGAAACCCTAGGAAACTATTTATTTATCATTATGTACCTCTCAAAGGGTAAACTGAGTGGTACTTTTGCCCAGACGAACACTAAGAATACAATTTCGTTTCACATTTGCTCTTCTAATCATCCAATTTTCACAAGTGACAGACCCATCTTTCTGTTTTAACAGTGAGAATTCTATCTATGAATTTACTTAGAATCTATGTCTGTCTCCATGTCTTGGGAACTTAGAAGCGAGTCATATTATGATGTTAAACACTCTAACAAGTGACGTAATACAACTAGAGTGTAACTGCTATACACTCATTCTGCCGCATTCTGTATCTCCATTAACCACTGAAAATAAACTGAGCCTGCTTTCAAACATAATATCCCCATCTATGTGGAACATTAACTTTAGATCTCAAATAAAAAACAGTTTTAACCTTTATCTGCCCTGCTCCCCGCCCTCTCCTAATACTATGGCTACCGTATTTATAGATCTACTTGACTAGATCTGCACTAGCAGCCTCAGTCTGCGGATATTACTGTTAGTTCTCTTGAATTTATGTTGGTGTCGTAATTAAAGCACAACAACACATTTCTTGTAGCTAGATATGGTGCCAAAATCGATTAGACGGTAATTTTCAAAAGATTTTGTGAGCATTACCAGTGAATGCCTCCGTTATCGATAACAGGGGTGCGAAATATAAGACGACTCCCGGTTTTGGGAAAATATCAGAAGGCACAGGGTTGTATCAAATGAAATAATTTTTAGCTCATATAGCATGTGAATGCTCCAACCACAAACAAGGAAAGTTTGGTAAAAACAAGACGGGTAGTTCTTGAAAAATTATGTGGTAAAGTTTCTCTCATTTTCAAACATAAATATCGCCGGATCTACGAAACTGAGCGACAAACAGAACGCAACATGATGTTCAGCGTCCTCTAAATATCAAAAACAAGTGCCAGAAATGGAAGAAATTCGGCCATAACGAAACAAATTTTATGACTGTTTATAACCGATTTTGGCTGCCTCACGCTCGGTCACAAAAGTGAACAGGTGGTCGGCGCTCCGCTGCCGCGCTAGCTGTGCGTCCTCACAGCAGTGCCTACTATAGGCTATATGTACTACTATTCTCAATCTACTGGCACATATTTTTTACCCTGACATTATCAGATAGCTCTCATGCACAAGAATGCCATGTGACATTTGACCCATGCCATAATCGCAGCGCAGTGACGACATTCACCCCTGTCGCAGTTTCCGTTCTCACCTCCAGTGACTTGATGTTGTTCCTCATCTCCTGCATGAGTAGCTCCTGCTCCCGCAGGCGCCCGGCCTGGAGCTCCACAACTTTGCTCTTCCCCTGAAGCTGAAACTCCAACTGGCCCGCTCGACGCATCTGAAACTCATGGGCTGTCTGCCACTCCTCTATCTCCAGATCTGTGGCTGAGTTAGGACATAAAAAAAATCAATCAACCCATCCACCCATCAATCAATCATCAGTCAAATAATTAGTGAATCAATCAATCAATCAATACACAAATAAATACATAACTAACCAATCTTTTTAAAGGTAAAAAATTTTTCCCCAAAACCAGAAATCAAATTGTGAGAAATTATGTTACAAACATATCAGTCCCTTCTCATGAAAAAATAAGATAATTTTTCTCTCTGTTTTTATTAAATAATTTTTTACCTGTACACTTGCATTCATCTGTTGATAAAGTATCAGTCCATTAATACAGTTAGTTAACCAGTCCAAGACTGCTGAAAAACTAGTGTGGAACAAAGCATCAGTGACACGCAAATATCTATTTTCCTGCTAAAGTAGGAAATTTGACATCCCTGAAACAAGCTTTAAGCACTGCTAAAAGTACAAATATCATATCCAAATGTGAAACTGCACATTTCCAATACAGACTTTTCATGAAAGGGCTATGATATATTCACATCAGAATAATGTATATATATGTGCAAATCATGTTATATTATGTCTAAGATATAAAAAAAATATAATAATGCTACACCAAGTCTTGTGGTAGATATAAATATTGTTTCATAAACAGCATCAATATCCACTTGTTTATTCCTTTTCTCTCAGAATATACAGACAGCATATAACATGATTGTCACATTAAAAAACAGGGGCTAACAATAACTGAATTTTTAGTAATAAATCATTTTTCTTGAGAATTTCAAATGCAGGAACATGTAACAAAGTCGAAAGAAAGTTTGGAAATAAATGGTCAACACTATCATCTTGAGGTAGAGCACCAAACAGAGATATTGATACAAGTAAAACAAAAGAAAGTGTTATATCTGTACTTCACCAAGATGAGAAACCATGACCTTTGAGCTCACGGATTCGAGGCAGACTGCGCAGCAAAATCTTTCCCAATCTGAGAAATTATTCGCCACACAAACAGTGTTAGGAAAACTCTTCGGGTGGAGTGAGACAGGTGACGGTCTTTAGCGGAAGAGTGGGTTCTTTCATTTGATGTTTCCGCCTATAACTTCTTGACATCTTCTGCAATCCCCGCCACACCAGGGTCACGACTCCCAATGTCCCTCACCCACCTTTTTTTTTTTTTTATTATTTTCCTCAGGCACTTTGTGGGATTCGAACTGGTTCCATCTGTTTTTGGGTCCAAATGTAATTGACCGAGGTGTTGGCCACTCTGCCACTGTTTTTATGGCATAACTTATTTTATTTAAATCTTCCGTCTCCCATCAAGCGGTGTAGGGGTCAAATCGTTCCTTTTGCACCAAATCCAACTGGAAGAGTTGTCTGCTGCTGCTGCTAGCTCAACCAGGGTGATTTTAATATTCCGGCCACTTAAGTTGAGCTTCTTCAGAAGAGAACACACTGTTGAACCAATGTGACCCATGGCTTTCATTTCTACCACGAATACAGAAACAAAGAGACAGTGAAAGAAAGATCTAAGACAAAAATGCTACAGAGTGCAGCACCACGATCTTTCAAAATTGAAGACTGCGGACGACAACTAGCACCACACGACCACTACCTACCCATAATGATACCCAGACTAATTCCCATAGTCAGTATGGCAGCCACCACCACGATGACATTGAGCACTGTGCTGAGATGGTTGTTGGGGCGGTGGATGTAGTTGCGGGGGACGTTGCCAGCCTCCAGAGGAAGGTCTCCGATGTCAGCAAACACCGACAAATCCCCAACGTCATTCTGAGCTGAGAAAGATCCGGCCTCGCTTTGCTCACTTTCAATGCGATCATCCACACCGTCCTCGGTGGACGATTCTGTTTCATCATCCACATCTTCTTCCCCCACATCGACATACTCTCTGCTAGGGGACTGCCTATCAACTGACTCTGTTAAGAGGAGAAAAAAAATCCACATTATTTAACCACTTCACTGCTACCTGTAGCAAACGTCCAAACTGTGCTCTATCATTTGCAGGAAAATGTGCTTGGCAGAGGATGAGTGTTAATTGGCTCATTCAAGGTGAATGGGGAAGAATACGGGTGGGAGGGAAGCAATGGACAGAGCGAGCAAGACTGACCATATCGTATCTTTTCAGCAGAAGATTGAAAAAATTAGCACTGCAGCAAAACAATTACCCTTTTAAAGCCTAATCTTACTGCAGATATCGTCACTACTGATGAGAGAATACCAAATTCAATCTACAGTATTTTTTTTTTTTTTATCAATTCTATGAAGCAAATCACATAAAAAGATGCCAACAGGTTTATTTCAGCTTTCATTGTTCTGAATTCTGAGTGGTCCTTATTCCTTACTGATAATGATGTGAACAGTCCTGAAAAAGGTCTAACTCTGTGACAACATTTTATGGCATTTCCTTGGGCTTTTGAAGGTCAAGTACCATAATTTTCTTATGAAAGTAACTCCTCTTTGGTCTAAATATGACCGAGACTTTATGGTGGAACAACCGCTTGTGTAAATATACTACTACTACCATTACCACTACTATTTTTGCTACTATTCTTAAGCAAATGACCAAATGCCGTTTTCACAGTTTAATTATTTATCCATCTATTGAAATATAACTTTCTAAACTAAAAAATCAAAACCTATTGCATTAATTCATTCTCTAACAAACACCCTTTCTTTTCCAAGTGATAAAAGTTAAAGGACAAGTGCAGAAACAAATTTCAATTTTCCAAAAGAGAAATTTTCAGTGACAAAATCTTAGTATTATTTCTATTACACCACCTATCACCAGATTGGGCTATACCTTACCTCTACTCATACCCCTCATAAAACTGAAGCTTGGACCAATGGAAGAGGTTGCTCGCAGCCGCAGAGGAATGACAACTCTTTCCTCGCCATTCTCATGGCTCTCGTATTGATCAATATGGTCCAAGTCCAGGCGAACAAAATCTGAATCTGGCACAGAATGACAAAATAAAACAAACTTTTTTTTCTCCTAAAACCACAATAGCTAATGCCCTGTACTAGTTACTCTGTAACATTATAATATCAAATCCAGCGGGGAATTAAAGGTTACATTCTGAGAAGAAGTCAAATGAGGATAATGACCTGCCTCATGCAATTTTAACAGTTAAATTATATAGTCACAATAAATATTTTTCTCACACATAAACATGAACACTATGTAATAAATGATTTTTATGTAATGACACAGGACATATTTTTTTACCATACTTTGTGCAATTGTAACTTCTACGACCAGATACTGAAGTATGTATGGTCATATCATTATCACTTCATGTTCTTTTTGTCTGAAACTTTGCCATTTGCTTGGCAACAAAAATTGTACTGGATGGTAGATTTGAAATTAACTAACTTGAATAACTTTGCAAATCTTGTTCAGAGTAACAAATGTTGGGGACAAATTAGAGAAGTCACTCTGTGAGTATAACATTGACAGCACCTTAGTCCATCTGTCTGGATGCACTGAACAAAATGGGGGTAGAGAGACATATGTGATTACTATATATGGCGCAATTCCGCTTGCTATACGGGGAGGTGTCTCATCTAGCCTAATACCTGTATCGCTGTCATTCCGGCTACTGATGCTGCCATCGGCCCCTGCTCCTGACAGCTGCGAAACTTCAGTATCCTCAGGGCTGACTGGATTAGGAGTAGGACATTGATCTGCCCAGTAAGTGACAGGCTGAGACTCAGCATTGGGTTCTGCCCCTACCTCGTCTCTCCTGAAGTGAAAAAAGATTAAGGCTAAATATGTAAACAGAAAATGGCTGTCTCCAAAAAAAACACACTGATTTTATGTAACACTGTCATATTAACATAGTGTCAGTTCACAGCAAATGTCTTCAATTTCATGACACAGACTGTCATCCAGCATCAAACTCAATCGATTTAATGCTTTTCATGCCAATAATTTTCCACTGCTGTGCCAGGGCATGAAGAAGTGAAATGTAAAAATTGGAAAAAATAATTAATAATCAATGTGAAGCAAGCAACCAAACCACAACTTTTTGCTATTTTGATTAAGAAAAAAAAAGCAAACCTTTCGCTATTTTTATTGAGAAAAAAAAAAGCAAACCTTTTGCTATTTTTATTAAGAAAAAAAAAGCACAACCTTTTGCTGTTTTGATTCAGAAAAAAAAACCACAACTTTTTGCTATTTTGATTAAGAAAAAAAAAAAAAAGCAAACTTTTTGCTATTTTTATTAAGAAAAAAAAAGCACAACCTTTCACTATTTTGATTGAGAAAAAAAAAGCACAACCTTTTGCTGTTTTTATTCAGAAAAAAAAAAGAACCACAACCTTTTGCTATTTTGACTAAGAAAAATAAAAGCAAACCTTTTGCTATTTTTATTAAGATAAAAAAAAGCACAACCTTTTGCTATTTTGATGAAGAAAAAAAAGCAAACCTTTTGCTATTTTTATTAAGAAAAAAAA
>JBCEWB010026275.1:4266-14742 GCA_039654565.1 Peronia peronii | reverse complement strand
TATCTATCTATCTATCTATCTATCTATCTATCTATCTATCTATCTATCTATCTATCTATCTGTCTAGCTATCTGTCTGTCTATGACATTTCACGCACTTTTTTCCCGTCTTTTACTCGCTGTCTTTTCTTTCCCTTTTCATTCGCTTTTTCTTCGCTCTGTGATCTTTCACTTTTCGCTCGTTTTTTTCTGTCCCAAAAACCATTCCTTCCTCGTTTTAGCTTTTTGTGTGTGGATGGATGTGTAGATTTGCATTCTCACACATTGTTTTTCGAAATACTCGGAGGGCAATCAAGCTTCAAAACTAAAACGAAGCAACTAATAGACTAGAAGAAAATATATTATGTCCTCTGGCGGGCGAGAAATAGCTGACTGGAAAAGTGTTCATAATTATTAAGACAACTGTTGTTTAATCTACCTGTTCACCTACTTTTCCGTTCACTTCAACCATTACTTCTCTCGATATATGATATATATTATACAATGTATGATATTATCAGTAATGTCGTCCTATCCATATGTGTCCCCCTTTCCAGCCTCGTAATTCGATCAAACCCTCTAACACACTCTGGTGCAAACACAAGTTGTTATTCTTGCCCCCCTCCTTCCCCTTCCTCCCTCCCTCGGCCCTCGGGCACTGTTGTCCCACCACTCGAGTTTCGATGACACGAGCCTCTCCAGTGCTGCCATCGTTGTGCATGCATGAACACTGCACACACAGAGCACTCACTCTCAAGCTTATGATGCACAGTGCATCATTAGGGCTGTCTGGCAGGGCCGTCAACAGCCAGCACCCTTCCCCTCCTCACAATTCGCGCTGGATTCATATCGAGTCTGGCAAATTACTAAGCAGGGGTTCTACATGTAGAGCTCATCCTAACGCAGGTGTAGCTGCTGCGTCGGGAATTTTAGTTTTAAATCTTTATGACAGCTGTTTTGATTTCTTTGTACTGTATTGTTTTGCAGTCGTTTTTTATTATTATTATTATTATTATTATTATTATTATTATAAATCGTTGTTTGTTATTGTTATTGTTATAACTTTTCTTGTGTTGCCGTTGTTGTCATTGCTAATGTTGTCATCGCCATCGTTGTCGTTTTTGTTGTTGAAGCTCTTGTTGTTTTGACATTAATGTTGTAGTTCTTGTTGGTTGTAGTTGTTGTTGTAGTTAATGATAATAATGATGATGCCGTTGATGTATAGACTTTCTTTCCAAAATACTTACTGAACTGATATTGATACTATGTCAGGCTTTTTGTGGTAATAATGCCATTAGTTAAGAGTGTTTTAACATAATATGCGGCTCATTTTGTTTTTGTGTTTGTGATTAAGGCATTGGACGTTTGTCTATGAACATTCTTCACAGTCACTTGTATCTTATTCAGTTGCCATCTTACAGATTACAGACATCTGTCACATCAATAAGACTGAATGACAGAAAAGAGTGTCGTAGTTTCTTTTAATAATCCTGAGCTTAAAGAGACCACAGGCATAATGTGGTTTTATCTTCAGCAAATTTAAATACTAAAAATGTCTTAAAACTTATAGCGGAGATAATACTATTTTACGATATCTTTTACTTACGCAACAGAAAATTTTTATTTATTTGTCTGTTTTATTTTTCTTCTTTTTGTTGTTTTTTGTTTGTTTTTTTTGTTTGGTTTTTTTTTTTGGTTTGTTATGTTTTCCTTTAGGTGTCTTTATCTGCACATATGTGACGTCCACTGTGTGCGAAATATAGCGCCGATATTTCTCTTAATATGCAGTGTTGAATGGTTGATCTTGATGAGATTCCTTTAATGTAACTTTCGATAACAATGACGGCACCATGTATAATACTGATAACCTCTATATTAGGAAGGGTTTCGTCATAACTTACAATGCTCATATACCCTCATTTTTCAAAATCGCTTCCGGCTCTCATGTTTTATCCCTGCGGATGCAAAGATCTACGCCCCTGCAATGTCAACGACAGTCCCAGGCCCGTCTTCAGGAGGGTCGAGGCAGCAGCAGCAGCAGGCGGATTAAAACAGAGGACGGCTGTCGACTTCAAAAGCCTGGGAGAAATTGAAAAGTGCCCAAGGTCAGGTTACCACCAGTGTTTAGAACTAGAGCTAGAGCTAGAGCATAGGAGCTGCTGCCGTCGGTCATCGTGTCGTTGTCGCTGCTGGATGGATGTGCGGATCAATGGACAGGGTAATGCAGCGTTGCATCGCCCCAAGGCAGGCAGGAGACAATTATCAAACCCATGGAACGTGAGTGGAGTTGTGCAACCGACAAAGACGGGCGTTGGGGAAATCCGCCTCTTTCCACACAGTATTAGAAAACCCGGATAGAAACCCGGACAAAAAAAGGAAGGGAATAGTCCGAGAAAAAATCAGGGGAGGTAATTAGATGATGCACGGGAAATGCAAGAGCATTGACAGCGTGGAAGAAGGGTTTCTTTTTTTTAAATCTGCCTTGCATATAATTACCGAATTATGAAGGAAGGAGACCAAGGGTTTTGGCTTACGATTTTGCAGTCTGTCTAATGAATTCGCAGCCCGGACCCATTATGTTATAGGTTAATCCGTCAATATGACTGGTAACCACGCCTTATCTGCCCTTGTATTTCTCACTGCTTTTCCCATTTTATTCTGTCGTTTCTGGTTTCATTTCCGCTTTGAATGACGCCAAGGATCAGGGCAATGATGGTGATAACAGTTATAATCTGGGTCACTTTGCCCCGGCGTCAATGTCTCATTAACACATTTCGCTCTTTTTTTTTTTTTCCCCTCTCTCTTTTTCATTTATATAATCCGGATTCAGTAAACAGATTGTTGTTGTTGTCGTTATTGTTACTGTTGTTGTTGTTGTTGTTGTTGTCATTGTTGTTGTTTGTTTGTTCTCAGCTGTAATACTAATGATAATTACTAGATCGAATTATCTGGCCTTCTTTAAGCTCGGCTACTCTCCGCGTCTATTCGGGCCTATTACGTCATCATTATTCCTTCCAAGCTCTGAATCATACGACTATATGAGGCCTCGGTCGATATGGTTAAAGTTATGGTTAGGGCTAAGATTAGGTTAGCCAGAACTCATAGGCCACATGACGATGACACAGACCAGGTCCGATTGGTACTTCAAGCCTATAAGCACTTAAGTCCGACTAGCCATTGGCTTTTTGAGTATCTGCTGATGAAGAACTAAAACGGTTCGAAGATTTGGCCAGCATCATCGCTTGGGTCAATTTTTAAGATATCGAGTTTTACAGACTGTTGTTTGCTTCTTTTAGTGTAGCAAATTTGCCGGTAGACGGTCCGACTTGAAGTTTAAGACAATTCTATATAATGTTGAAACTTAAAACGATGAGTTTGAAATGTGTACAATGAAATAAATTCCTTTTGTGATATGTTATAGGGTCTTAAAATATTTGAGTTAAACAGTAGGAAATTTTATTTTCATATGCCTGCGTTAAGATAGAGAGCGATTTCGGATATGTTATAAGGAAACCGAAGAGCAGGCGCATCAACGCTTTTGGATCAACATAGCTCTAGACATGTTATCCAGGTTATTACTTTATAAATATGTATATCAATATATGATTACCAAAATATGCAAATGTCTAGTTAACAACTGTCCAAAGTCTCCTAACCAAGGATACCCATGTCCAATCTGTACCCAAGTATGCCGCTGGAGGATTGCCTAGACGGCTATTAGACAGCATGCCGCTAGCGATTTTCCTTACATTTGAATGACAGAAAAGAGTGTCGTAGTTTCTTTTGATAATCGTACACTTAAAGAGACCACAATCAAAATATGGTTTTATCTTCGGCAAATTCAATATTAAAAAATGTTTTAAAAATTATGACGGAGATAATACTATTTTTACGATGTCTTTTATTTACGTAACAGAGAATTTTTGTTTATTTGTCTGTTTTATTTTGTTGTTGTGTTTTTTCTTCTAGGTAGCTTTATCACATGTGTGAAGTCCACTGTATGCGAAATGCAGGACAGATATTTATCTTGATATGCAGTGTTGACTGGTTGATCTTGATGAGATTCCTGTAATGTTTCTGATAGCCACTAGGATTTTTTATAACAGTCACGGTACTGAGCACTGATAACTGATCCTGGGACACAAGGAACCAGCCATCATCATCATAAAAGATCATGCACTGGCTATCAAAATGATGTCTTTGCAGAGTTGCAGCAAATTTCATGTTGAAATTATTTAATCACGTTGGATCTGTTATACTTAGATTTCTATGTGAAACTGCTGAAATGTAAGAATGTCTATGTTGATATTGCTGTTCAAGTGTTACAGATGACTTGTTATACCTTAAGGTAATACAACACGAATATCATAGCACCCACACTGTATGAGGTATTAAAAGAAAATCCAAAAGAAAGTACAATGGCTGAGTCTTAGACTAGAAAGTGACCATTGGCACCTCCAAGACTTTTAACTTAGGCTACGCACTGACTATTGCTATAAGGTGGTCAAAATCGACTCCGAGGCCTATTGCAAGCAGATGTTCCTTTTCGACCAATCATATTGAATCCCTTGATTTGGCTCAGGACATTGGATTAGACCTCGTAGATTCGAGATCTTGATTCTATACTTCAGAGAGGAGAATTTCCGCACCAGGTCAAGTGGTTTCAGGGAGGTTATGATTAGGGTTAGATTCTGAAAGGTTAAGGTAAAGGTAAGGAATTAAGGTAAATGAGGATAAGGTTTACTTTAAATACCTGCGAACATTTATTTACAATATTACGAGTAAGACCACCTAGTAGCAATGCCCTCGTTCTTTAAATTATGTCATTTTGATCTATGATTCCCCTTTGTAAACAAATCCTTGAAGAGAACGAATGGAGAAATGGTCTCTTCGGGAATCGCTGGATCAGTACATTCACATTATGTGCTACTGTGATTTACATTGGTTAGAAATAGGCGGATGTGGCCGAGGAGTTAGACGTCGATTCTCAGCGTAAAACCTACCTTTTGGATTCGCGTCGTGGGCAAGGAAGGATTTGAACCGACATGGATTTTGTCAGTGCCTGAACAGTCCCTTGGTTTTGGGGGAGAGGAAAGCCCGAGGTCTAGCATTCTCCAATAAGAGCGAATGTATTTCGGAGGTCCCGTGTGTATGTCACGCGCATCAAAGAATTTGTGGAGTTAACTATCGCATGAAGAACAGGCGAAGTGCCACTACTCGGGGAAAATTTACAGATTCAGAATTTCTCCCTACAAACATTTTTCTGACCAAATAAGCCACGCACTTAGAGCCGAGATAATCCTACTTTCTTAGGATTAGAAGGCCACATATACGATATATGGGCTATAAATAAATATTGGTAATTTATTATAGCGTAACTTTGGAATGCGTGTGAAATCAATGTTTTGTGCGTGTTGTACACTAATAACGGTGATGTCCTAGATTTTAAATTTTTAATTGTTTAACGACATAATTATTTGAGGGTTATAAGATAACATTTAGGGTGTTCAGATGGAAACATAAAAGAACAGTTTGTCATATATTATGTCTTTAGGGTGTTTCACACGTCATTTACAAGTCATTTCCCGTAATATCATTTATTTCCTTATCGAAGATAGTTAAATGTAATGTAGATGATGACATATTTTAGTACTAACATAAAATATACATAAAAGTGCACAAAATCAATTGCTGTGCCTTACTTTATTATGTTATTCGCTGCACATGTTTGGCAGTAATATATTCAAACTTGCTAAAGAAATGTATGTACTAGAAAATGGTTTATGATAATACTTGTTTTTTAAGCCCTTCTACCCGCTTCCTTCAAAAACAGCCCGTGCAATAAAGGCAGCTTTTTGCTCAGCAGATGTTCCACGTTCCACATCACTGCATCTAATAATTTATGAGCACTCGTCTTTTACGGCTGCCGCATTATGAAAAAAAAAAAGAAGAGGAAAAAGTCTATTGTCATATGTTATGTCCTGTGGGCTGAATATTATCAGATGAAATATATGAATGTTTTATTGTTGCCAGTGCTGCTGTAGTTTTTGTTGTTGTTGTTGTTGTTTGTTTGTTTGTTTTTGTTGTTGTTGTTTTGCTCTGTTTTGTATTTAATTGTTGGTGTTGTTGTTGTTTGTGTGTTTGATTGTTTTGGTCTTTTTTTTTTTAGAGAGAGGGATAGAACTGGATAAAAACTCTAACGTATGTGTGTCTGTGTGTGAGAGAGAAAAAAAAAAGGGGGGGGGGGAAGAGAGACACAGGAAACAAGAGGTAACGGTGTTCGTGCTGCTTTGAAGATGAAGAACAAGATGAATAGAAGAAACCAGAGATGGAGACGGGAAGAAACCAAGGAAACGACCATATTATATAAATATACAGAAAGAGACACAAACTAAGACAGTAAGGGAGATCTGAACAAATATCCGTAAAGGGATGAAAAGATAGAGAGAAGAAGGAAGAAACAGAAGAAGCAGGGCCTCAGTGTTGAACATTTACAGTCATGTTGTTCTGTGACTGACAGCGAGAAAATTAATAGACAACACATTACATTTTTTTCCTCACTGTGGTGTGCACGAATGCTGCATAGACTCATAAAACTGTCAATTAATGAAAAGGCAAAGCGGTTTTTCATTAAAATGCCACATTGCCTACTGTTTTAATGCTATAGATATACGGTATAAATAATTATTAAATAGCCAGCATTTAAGTTTCTAGATGGATACATGAAGCCCGTGCATATGTAATGAAACAACTTTTAGAAAATGTTACAGTCCAATGATTTCTTGTGTTATGACCAAACTGACACTACATTTCCCTGCTCATCTTCTTTTTTTTTTTGAATAGATTTTATCTCAAAAGTGGTAGACATTACCATGTATTGTGTTACCCAGAGTCACAGATGTGACAAAATTGTTAAATACCGCGTAACGGAAAAATCGAATTTTGAAGAAGTAAAATGCCCTTTCATTTCAGATCTAATATTACAGAGTATCAAGTGGATGTTTCAACTGAGTTCTTAATTTATATCATTTTCTTTCTAATTTTTTAAGTACTTTCTGCATCATCACATCGGATCTTTATGACGGTATTAATCATGTGTCCTTATGTTTTCGTTTATGTGAAATATACAAAATGTGGCATTTCTGTCTAAAAGATCGAAATAGTAAAATAACTGCCCCCCTAGTTAGTGTGAAGTCTCCTAACTGTTTGCAAAACGGACACATTCATTCACATTTACTTCTCTCTTGTGTTGAATGGTCCTGTATAGGTTTTCGATCTTCCTGCTCTAATATCTGAAGAATGGAAGCATAGTTCTTAAAAGCCTTCAAGCCCCAGAGTAAAGTTTGAAACATGGTGATAGTAAGGGTTGAATTTGCATAAGCTTTCTTCAAAAATCTGTGTTGATTTGATTATTATTCTGCTTCCATGTCTATGCTCCGGAGTTTTTTCTTATACTATAGTTAAAACCAAGAAATCCGCAAACCGTTAAATCTATAATTTATCTGATATCAAATCTACCATATTGGGCCTTAGAGAATTAACAGCGTTGCCTTTCGTCCTTATTTATGATAATTTAATGACTAAGTGGTCTATCACCTTTTTTTTTTTTTTTTTGTTAATAGTGGATTCATGATAACCCTAGTACATGTATTAATAACCCAATTAGACTTTTTTTTTTTTTAGAATTCACAATCGGTATGGAAATGCTTAGGATAATTATAATTGTGTGCATTTTAGATCTCCAAATGTAGAGCTCTCTAAAAGAATAATGAATTAAATATGACCAAGGACACTTGTACAACAACTTACAAGAATTCAGAATCAAAAACCAATGAAAAAGAAATTTTAAAAAACATTATCTGACACGAAATAAATTTTATTCTGTTCAAAATGAAGTCCATTTCACAGCCAGTGGTACATAATTTTAAAGAAGTATTCACATAAACATACAAACCAACTAACGAAGCAGGGCCAAGATGAACTGCAGAAATTTGATAATTGTATCGTTGATGGAAGAAATCAATCTCTGCTACATATTCAGTAAGTTCCTAAGTAACACAGACGCCCACTTCTTTTGGAAAATTTCTTATAATTATATAGTAGATTCGTGGAGTCAAGACAAATTCTTTTAGCCTACGTTTTGATATACAGACACTTCGGTACACAGGGGCCCAATGTAGTCACGACTTAATTTGGCAATTTTGTTCACTACAGGTGTTTAAAGGGAAGTGATTTTTCATTTGAATGAGGCGACATTCAGAATCACGAATGCAACTGATACGAATAAACTATGCCCATTTATATTGACAAACTTTGTTGGAATGATGAGATAAATTGGATCGGTATCTTGTCCTAGCCTTTGCGTTGAGGTTTACCTCTCACAGTCATCGACTCGTTGTGTTTAGTTGGTAGTGAACATGTTGGAAGATCACATCGATATTTTAGCTGTGGTCAGCCCAAAGAGCCTCAGTCCTACTTCCCTGGAAATCTGGCAGAGGGGAAGAATAGAGACAAATTACTAAATGATTGCTTTACTGTTAGTGATGAAAGCATTGGAAAAGTTTTAATGATCAAAATTCATTCGAATTGTTTAATTGCAGTGGCTGTTATAAGTGATGAAAATATTGAACTTTGGAAATGATGAAAGTTTATTTGAAATGTTTGTTTGGCGATATCTTTTTTTTTTTAAAGTATTAGAAAATATTAGAAATTTGAGGGAAAATGTCTAATATATAAATATTTGTGTGACAAATGCTGATCTAATGAGAAAGTAGTCTGGTTTGTTATGACAAAAGAACAGAAAGTGTCAAATGATGAGAATATGGAGAATGGAAAAGATTATTTTGGAGGCCGATGTTGCTATGGCTGTGGGCTATGATGTGAAATGATCTGATGAAAATTATCTTATGGATACAATATTTACATTATATGGAAACAATATTTACATTATGGTGATGAGAGATTGAAAATTGATGAATGTGAAGTTGGACATGAAATGAATCAAAAACATGTTAGCCACAGAATCAATTTTTGTGATTCCTTATTAACGATTGCGCAATGGTAAGACCTGGACTAGGTCAAACTACGTAACCTGATGTTGGAGGAGGAGGAGGAGGAGAGAGAGAGAGAGAGAGAGAAATTGGCTGTGCTGCAGTGATAAAATGATCAATGTTGAATATGAAGTGCAAATGGGAAATATTGTAACCAGCTCGAAGATGTCTGTTGATTGTTTGTAATATGCTAGACACTGAAGGTAAGAACAGTAGCATCATAATACTATCACGGTAAAGAAGCGGTTTCAGTGAGATGGATGTTCATGAGTGCTTCCAAATTTCACAAAATTACTTATGCAGCCTTGAGAGCCAAAGAGTCCTTGTTCAATAAGGTACACGTTGGCTGCAGTAGAAAAAAAAAACTCAACAGTGTACTTATCTAGAATTGCCAATATACTAGACTACTAGACTACATCACACAGAAAACAGTGTATTGTAGCTCGTATTGTTAGTTTCCACCTTAATGACTGACAGAGGCCTTAATTATCGTAGGCTTTTATTTACACATCGCTGAGCTTTTAGGATTTGGAGGATGCTTTCTAGTCTTTCTTTCACAAATCATTCTTTTCTTTCTCTTTCCGTCTTTTTTTATTTTCTTTTTCTCTTAAAAAATAGTTTTAAATTATTGTTATTTTTGTATATTTAAGCTATTTTCATTTTTTCCCTACAAATTTTAATTTTTCTTTTGTGTGACAGAGGATACGTTTAGTTTGCAGTATTACCGTCCATTTAAGTGCCTTTCCTTCCATCCATTATTGTTGTTTTCTTCTTGATTTATTTTTTCCTCCCCTATTTTCAAATGTTTTTCCGTATCCTTTTGATGTGGTTGCTGTCAATTTAGTTTGTTTTCTTTCAATCTCTACTTCTGCCTTTAAGTACACAGCGTGGCTGCAAACTATTATACCACTGCTCCGTGGAGCATACATTCATGAGCTCCAGCCTAAGTCCAAAGCTTTTATTCATTCATTCAGAGTGTATCTCTGCTACTGAATAAAAAAAAAAAACTAACTCCCAATGCATGCAGACCTGAGCGCACTGAGTTCATTTCTGTGTGTATTCAGGCAAGTAATCTTGCCGCTGAACCGAAGCCCAGCCGGATGATTATCGTCAGCGGGCAGAGATTTGATACTTTTTGGTCCATTGTCATGGCGACTCCATCGACAAACGGGGAGAAAGTCAATCACAAGGACCCCTGTTTCAAGCATAAGTGTTAATTGAATAGCCAGGCGGATAACTGAGCGATAACTTTTTTTTTTTTTAAAGTTGGGGGGAGGGGGGGAGGGGGATTATACCACCAAAATGATAAATAAAAGAAAGAGAACAGAACTGAAAAAAAAAGACAAGGGAAAGAAAAAAAAAAGTTGTAGAGTTATTATTATGATTGGGGGGGGGGGGGGAGAGGGGGGGGGGGGGGGGGGGGGGGGGAGGAGGGGGGGGGGGGGGGG
>JBCEWB010025832.1:0-14744 GCA_039654565.1 Peronia peronii | reverse complement strand
ATATCAGACTGAGAAAGTGGAAAACAGATTCTGCACTATTAATTTTTCTTTATTTAACAAGAAATATACTGAAAAAAAGAAATTCAATGCAGTGAGGCCATGTTTGATAAATTATTGAGCAATTACAAATTTATTGTAGCTTCGAAGATACTGCCTGTTGAATGTGACACCATCCAGTGGAAATCGTCATGATAGATTTCAACAGTCCTTGCTTGGCAATATCTCATATATATAAGCATACGAAACTGATGTGGGCTGATAGTTATTTTTAAAGATTTGAAAGCAGTAAAGTGTGAAATCAAAACTAGCAACAGGATTTTTTCCTCACATTTAGCTCACTGCAGTGATTAACTTTATTTTATCTTGGATTTGTAGATTTTCTGCTTGTCCCATAACAAAAACATTTCTCAACATTGTATTCCCAAACCAATAGCTTGCTTCTGTATTTGTCAATCCAGTTAAGTTTTGTCACTAATTTTCAGTGAGAAGAGAATTTGTGTGAGACAGCATTGATCTCCTCATAGTGCAGCCAAAAAAGCATTAAATTTGAAAGAAATATGAAAAAAAATTTAGACACCATCTATCTTCCATAAATGCTGGTGTACTTGATTTGCAGCATTTTATGCATTTGGTTGCCCACTAAGAGACATATAATTTGCCACACTGACTTCAAGTTTACTTGATTTCAGAATCATTATTATGTGGGAAACATTTTGATTTATGGAGCTTCTTCCATCAATGATAACATTCTTCAGTATATTTACTACAAGATTATCAATTTTTCACTCTGCACGTAAAAGGAGTCATACATGAAAGGGGGTTGCTCTGAGAAAAAATGGATTTTACTGACCTTAGAGTTACAGCACTTAATTTGACTCCAAATATCTCTACTTACAGGAGTCCACAACTGAATCACTTTATTTGTTTCTTTTTTTTTTTTCACTAAAATTAAAAGCACAGTCATTTCTCTTTTTATTTTTATTTTTTGAAAAATGTGACATTTCACACAGTTGGCTGACACAGGATCCATCATGGTATGGCTTTTATGAGTTCATCTATAACACACTGCCAAATTCAACACAATCTCAGATTATTTCTTTAAAGATGTCTAATTTATCAAAATCAAACATACAAAAACTGTGAAACTAAAAACATAAAATCAATTATTTAATTATTATGCTCATAAGAAATGGTTAAAATCATAACACATACGAAAAATGCGAAATCAATTTCTTAAAACAAAACACATGAATATATTTTAATGTGTTATATTTACATTCAAAAAGAGACATTTAAAAAACATCTTACATTTTAAGAAAAGAGACACTAGAAAACAAGCGAAACAAAAACATCTTGCCATGGAGAGGCAAAGAAAATCATTTTCACTAAGCAGTCATTCTATACCACCAATTATGTGACCTAATATTCTCAAGAAAAAAGAAGACATGGATTCTGAAATCAGTATTGAATCGCAGGTGAAAAGCAAACAAACTTGAAACAGCTCTGTCCTGGAAAGGCAAAAATTAATTACTGTGGCTCATCTTAAAGAATCTACTGGCATTTTTGAGTGATGTATCATAGGCTGCCTCTTGACCCAACTATTGATTGGCATATCTCTGTGACAGGCAAAGCCACTATAATATTAAACACTGTCATCTGATTGTTCAGGAAAATCAAATTCACATTCAAACCATTTATTTAGCATCAATAAGCTTATTACTAATAGCTTTGCTATCCTGCTTCACAAATATGTTAATAGTGTAATACACAGTTGAATAAGATAATATTACTAAATTTAGGAACACACATAACAATAACAACAAAAAAATGCCTTTGAGAGAAAAATGACATGAGGCTTTGATCTAAAGCAGTCTTACTATTGTATTGTGACTGACTCTTTCAGTACAAAGTCAGGATCTGCTAAGGCATGAAATAAATATCTGTTTATTCCATAACTAAATTTCACTAGCAGATAATGACCATCTCTATCTTACTCATTTAAAAAATGTCTTCGTTTTCTGCTACGCCATAATGTCGAAAAACTGTTAGACAATTAATGAGATTCAGCCAAATGCGGTACAGCATTTTGCTACAGCAAACATTAGTATATGCATGATGGTATCTGCCACATCACAGAAGCTTATATTGCTTTGCACTGTTATTTCTAAGATCCTATAAGAGACTTAAAATTGTCTGCATTACTGGTGAACTATTTGCAGAAACATCATAAATTAGGTAGACCTTAGAAGTGTATCATAAAACCTGGGAGGAAGATCTTAAATATTCATCATAAAAACTGGAAATATGATCCTAAAAGTTTATCATGAAAGTTGGTAATAAGACACTAAATGTCTACCTTGAAAGCTGGGAATAAACTTAATGTCCTGAAACTTCATTATGAGTGCTGGGTGTAACATCTTAAAGTTTTCCAGGAAGTTTTCCTTCTTGTTTGAAAGTAAATTTCTAAAACTTTATTATGAAAGCTGGGAAAATGATGTTAAATTGGGAAAGTGATCATCAAAGTTAATCTAGAAACTGGGAATAAAATCCTATTCACCATGAATGCTGGGAAGATGATCCCAAAAGTTCGTCATGGAGGCTAGGAATATTAATCTAAAATTTGTTATGAAAGATGGGAAGATAGTCCTAAAAGTTTATCATAAAAACTAGTAATATGATCCTACAAATTTATTACGAAAGTATTTGTAGTTAAACTGCCTCTAACTTCCAACCAAAGGGCTTTACCAGAAATCAGTAAGTATCAAAACAATACAAATTATCACTACATGCCATGAGATAGAGTATCATAGAGATGATCACTGATCATTAGTTAGGTTCAGTTACATAAGTAAAACAACTTTGTGCCTAAATTTATTTCCAGCATTTTGTCAGTAACTGTTGGGTGAAAATCCTCAGCTGTGGGGGGTAAAAAAAATGCTGCTCTTCAGTATATGCTTTTTGTTTTGGCAAAACATAACATGATGAACAGCCAGATGGTGCTTGAAAATCGGTTATGTATTTCTATAATGCCAAACAGCATGTTGAAAGCATAGCCTAACAGTGGTTATAAATCTTTTTAGCATAGCCTTTAAAAAATAATTTCTCATATTATGGACATTCTCTGTCAAAAGTAATATCATATTTAATCCTAAAAGTGTCAGAAGAAAGTACTGGCCTACCAATGTATCTCCTGTGATATTCGATCATGTTCAAGAAATGGCAGTTCAGGCCTAAATAGCAATGTAAGGTAAGTATCTTGATATTGAACTGAATTTTTTTTTTTTTTTTTTGGAAAACAATTTGGAGGACAGTATAAAGATCAAGACTTTGAACAGAACAGCTTTTGACACTCCTAAGGTTAAAGATGGAAAAAATTCAAATGTTCAAGAATTATTTTAAATGTCACACCCACTAAAATGCTGACTCATGACCCTCTGAGGTGCTTGTGACAACAACAACAAATCTTAAGTTTCGATAAAACAAATTTCCTGAGATCAGAATCTGAGATAGTCAATGCCGATTGGTTGAGATATAATTCTGACGGATGATAGGACAATTTAGACAGATTTTATATTATGTGAGCTCTGCACATCACCATGTATTAAACTTGATTCGAGAGTGCAAATAGTCAATAAATTATGGATGCTTAAAGGCATTATGAGGTAAACCTTTTATATGTTCAAACTAACTATGCTCTTCTGGTCCTAGAGTGCTGAAGCTTGTACAACTTCTCGGAATACTATCTATTAGCACTGATGCACAACCGCATCCTTCTAAAAAAAGAGACAAAGGAATGGCTATGCTCCTCAGCAGGTTTCCCTGAATTATTCTGTTAAATGTAATAAGCACTTCTTCATTGTCACTGAATCATTTCCCTTTCATCTGATCTTTGACTGACGAGCATAAGAAAAAGTCACAAGGAGTTGGGTCCAGTGAGTAAAGCAGGTGTGGGAGACATTTTACATTCTCTCTTTCCAAATACTCCAAAGTCATGTGTGCTTTGTGAGTACTTGCGTTATCGTGGTGCAGCTTAAGCCCTCGAGTGTTCACCCTTGGATGCTTTTGCACCCTTTCGTGGAAGGCCTTTAGTAAACAGTTATTGATATACCATAGGGCAGTAACAATCCTTTGTTCTTTTACAGGAATTGTTATGATATGGCCCGCATGTTCCAAGAAAAACCGCCACTATCATTTTACCAATGCTCTGAGATCGCTTAAATTTCAGACTGAGCATCTCCAGCACCTACCTTACACATGTTTTCCAGCTTGTTTTCAGGATTGTAATTGTACACCCATGTCTCATCTTCAGTCAAGACTTATACACAGACTGACCAACCTTCATCATATTCTCTACGCATGTTTTCCTGATCCTCAGTCAACAAATGGGGTACCACCGGGCACAGAGCTGTCTTAGCATTAAGCTTTCATGTAATATTTTGTTGACAGTAGTGGATGCAAAGCCAAGTTCTTCCTCATATGTTATTTTCCTGTCTCTATCCACCAATTTTCGCACAGATTCTATGTTTTCAGGGAGGAATCTACTCTGGTACTCTTTCTGCCACATGAAAATTCCTGATACCATTTGTAAGGGAGCAGACTCTCTAAATGTTGCTGTTAGCTGATCCAGACATTCCATAGCAGTTAAACCCCTTTTGTAATCGTACAAAACCATTGCTCAAAAATCATGAGTGTCTAAATCCATTTTGATGATCGAAAATGGCTGTACCTCACCTTACACTTCCAGTCATAAGACATGTCATTTTTGTTGAAAAATCATGAACCAAAATTCCCAATCTTATGAAGCATTTGTGCACATTTATGTCAAATTCGAAGCCAACAGAACCAGTAGAAATAGTTTAGTCCGAGCATATAAAAGGTATGCCTTGTATCAAACCTGAGCCATTTGCTGCTTGTTTTGGGCACTTCTAAATTCTGTGAACCTGAATCTGTGCTTTTACATTTTATTTGAAATAATTTAATAGGATGAATTTCATGATGAAACTGTATCAGCATGGAAAATAATTAATTAAACAGATCAATAGAAACATTTTAGTAAAAAATTGAATATATGAACAAGTGAGAATTTTGTTCCTGTAGCAATAGTCTTTGCCTGTGTTCTTTTTCACAGTAGATGACTTTACCACCTCATCTTCTACCATCCTCACATTTGTGATTGTAATCTGTTCCACAATATAACACAAATTAATGTCTAGCTACCCAAACGACTTTTAACTGCTTATGAGCATATATATAAATCTATATTACAACTGTAACATTATTATTTTTCAGTTTCTTATTGACTATAAGACATTAAATTGTTTAAATTTATCTGGTATAAGGTGAACTGACTTTATCAGATAAGCTAGCCTATAATGCTTTCTTTGCTCTAGCCTATAATGCCTACAATTTGTTCTGTGAATCAACAAAACACACATTTTTTTACATTTAAATTTAAAGAGGAAAAAAAAGAAATTTAAAGAAGTATCCTCTTTGCCTTTTTGCAAACTAAACTGATATGGGATGAAATGATAATTTATTCTTTATTGACCCAGAATGCAGAGTAATTTATGGCCCTCAGTTTGATATTAGACACTTACAATATAGATATAACATGAAAACGTTCCCACCAAAGTTCCCAAATATTAATACTGACAATATACATGAAGAGCTGCTGAAGAACAGCAATTCTTTTGTTAGTTTTGTTACTATATGTATATGTATATTTAAAAAAAAAATTAATGATGGCACAAACACATATTTTGTGGAAACATGATGCAGACTTTTAATAAAATCAAATGCAAATGTGATGAACAAGACCATACACCTGTTACATTTATAGAATTATGTTTTCTTTTTTTTTTTTTCTTTTGTGTTTCTTTCAAATTGTCCAAAATCAGATTCTTTTTTCAAAATTCAGATGTTTTCCCAAAAGTTCCAGATCATATAAAATTCTAATGCAGTCACATGGAATAAATATTTATCAAGGAAGACAATAATCATATAAGTGTAGGTAGAAAGCAAGGAAAGTGATGGGAGGCACTGTAAGGTCAATATGTTCTTAGGCATATAATGACCAAGGACATGTTGATCTCATAGAAAAGTTGTGAGCTGAAAAACAAAGCATTGGTCTCATAGCACATGGAATTTATCGCTTACTTTATGTACAATGATTATCACATGTATATTATACACACTGATGTTTTCATACTTAATTTCATATGTGCATGATTGAAAACATCACAAATGAAATGAGCTGTTTATTGAATTTCTCTGAGCAGAAAAGACCCCATGACATCAAAGGCAAGTCAGAAATAATAAAGGAGACAGATGAAAACAGAGTATGAAAGAGAAATTACACTTAAGGTGCAGAGTAGCATGAATCTTATTTAGCTCCCATAGGTCACATTCAATCCTCTCTCATGAATTGATTACAAAAGCCTTATAATAAACATGCTTGGAGTATATATTTGCAGAAATTTATAATAACAATTAAATTCTATCAACAAACTGTCAGACATTTTAGTGTTATTTAGGTGCAGCTCAAAAATAAATAAACAAATAAATAAAATAAGATAAAATAAAATGAATAAAAAAAATTCTTGATGCATTATTATAATATATAATGTGTATCAGAGAATCTACAAACAAAAAATGCAGACACAAATATGAAACAACTCACAGATACATTGAGTTGGAGAGGGTATGAAACACTGGA
The DNA here is from genome assembly GCA_039654565.1 of Peronia peronii. Lineage (NCBI taxonomy): Eukaryota > Metazoa > Mollusca > Gastropoda > Systellommatophora > Onchidiidae > Peronia > Peronia peronii. Next base: position 8,029 of record JBCEWB010025832.1, on the reverse strand, counting down.
ACCCTCAGAGTAACAGAACGAGCATGGCAATGATGTGTCTCTCTTCAGCTTTTATAGAATGCATTAGAGTGTCAAGGTTTCATATGGAAACATATAACAGCCATGTTTAATGAAATGGCGATTCATGGCTTAAGATGATATGTAACTAGCGTGGGTATTGTTTGGAAAAGTATTCCCATCAAAGTATGGTGAACTAATCATATCGGACCAGACTGGCCTTGACACTTCTAGGATTAAGCACAGTTTTTCAAAATATAATAAGAACAGTATTAGAGAATTATAGATGTGTTTCTCTGTTTGGTGAGTAACAATACTCTGGTCAGTTCCATGCAACTGGTCATTTTTTTAATTTTCCTCTCAGTGAAAAACATTACCATACATATGTGCTTCTGCTGTTTTACTTCAGATAACCATTACCCCATAAATCATCTTTCTATCCTATAGATACCTGATCAGTGTATCATTTCTGTATTTAACAAAATCTTCTTGCAGTCACTAAAGCTGTGGATCTTATTTCATTCTCCTGCCCAACTCAACTCAGAAACACAAATTTTCATTACACAACACACAATTCTTGATACAAAGCAAACAGGAATTGACACAATCTTTGCCACATTTAAAAAAAAACATGCAAATCTGTCACAAGAAAGATAAATACCCTCAGAGCTTATTTAAGTCTTATTTTGAAACATTCAGTCAAGTGCCTTTTCACATTATCTTTCCTCATTCATTGTCTATACCATCATACACCACAGTAGAACAATACTGTCATTGCCTCTTCTCTTCTTTTACAGTTCTGATATCCTGATATCTTGGTTTTAACTGTCCTCTTTAAACTCTAAATTTTCTCTTGAATACAATTCTCCACTGACACAGAAGCAGTATATCATACCCGACCAAACTCAGCCACAGAATAGTTCTGACGTAGGCATTACCAGAGAACTGCACTAACACAAGGCTGACGGAAGAGTAACAATAGCAGTAAGGTACTGACCATAAAAAATAAATAAATAAATAAACAAAAAATTTTAAAAACTGACCGCTGTCACTGACAATACTTACGATATTTCAGGTCACTTGGTGATATGTAATTGTCCATGATAAAAGGTGAATATTTACAATCACTGACAAATATCTGTGTCATTCTCACAGTCAGTCTAATTCTGTCAGTCACTAATATCTAGCTATTGTCAATCACTGACATCAAAACCTAATACCTGCTGTCATTCAAGTTTTCCTTGACACATGTCTTTGTCTAAAAAAAAAAAATGACAGTGGTTTTGTTTGGGAAAAAGTAATTCCCTTTCAGCTCTATCCACCCAGTTTATGAAAACACTATGGTAGACAACTCATATGATATACCTAGGTCACTCAATTACAAGCATACGAAACAAGTAGCTCAATCTATCACTTTCTGATGATATGGGTATGTCGATCAATTACATGTCTGACATAAAAGGCCTGTCAATGACATGCAGTTGATACTAAAATCAGGCACATCCATATTACATGTACATCAGTGTAGCAGCCAATTGCATTTATGTAACAGAGCAAATCTGGCATACAATTTGTTTGCTCAGACATCATAAAATGCTGGAAAATTCCTTGTACCGACTGGCAGTCATTCCCTTCAACAATATTTCAAACATTTATTTAGTTTATTATTTGTAAAGAAACAAATAAAATTCCAAGCCATATCACTTTTCCTTTACTCTCTCACTTGCTTAATCTATATCATGAGTTGCAGTACAATTCTATTACTCATTTTACATACACTCTTACTCATTTTCTGTCATTCCTTCATAGCTGAAGTATTCACAAAATAACAACATTTGGATGACATTGTCAATGATTCTCTACAGTGCATTTAGTATAAAATATGGGGCTGACTTATCACATTCTACATCAGTGCCAACTGAAGTATTCTTGTCAATGTGACATATTTATTGTCCATGTCACTGATTGAATGACAATTTGTGCCACAGATTGCTCTGGCCGCATATAATAGCTATAGTTGCTTGGTCCCACAAGATAGCAAAGATGCCAATGAAATGCCATAAGACTGATCCCTCATCTGTACTAGCTTGGTCCCACAAGGTAGTGAAGATGCTAATGAAATGCCATAAATCTGATTCTTCCTTTGCCGATTTCATTCAACAGGTGTTTTTTTTTCATTCATCTCTCCTTCCAGTCACTGTCTTAATGTCTATCTGCTGTTTTCTATAAGCCAGCAAAAAGATGCCAGTAAAATATCATAAGATTGATCTCTCAAAAGTCGCAGTTAATGTCAGATTCACATCAGCATTCCTTAGTCACTACGTCAAAATCTCCGCTGGTCCAGGGAAGGGAGCGTGTACTGGTTATAGAGAGCCTTGCTTGTCTTGGTTGGCGACTGGGGAGAGTAGATGACATGTCACTGAGTGGCAAATTTTGACACAATGGGCGGATGTAACATGGTATCGATGGTGACAATATTATAACCATATGTTTTTGATGAGGCAATGATGGTGATAGTTTTGATACTAGGATGGGTTGTAATAGTATTCATGGATGGTGACAGTATTTTAACCATATATTTGGGGCTTTTTTTCCCTAATCTTTTCAAGACACAAAGCCAGTGAGGTATTCTGAGAAAACTCACATGGCCGAGGATTTTCGCTCACACACTGATTTGCTTACATGGTCTGCACATGGCCGACAAATCTTGATGAATGATAAGCATTCAGACATGTCACACCATATAAACAAAGTGATGTTTCCTCATTCATGTGATCGATCTCGAAATACCTCATTTGCTTTTCATTGTGCACTGTTTTCTATATTATGAATCTCCTACTCATCATTATGGTCCAAGTGGCTGCAATAGTCTGACAAATGCTGAATGTCACAACAGAGTCTTATAGTTTTATTGTATAAAGAAAAATGCCAAAGACCATTCATTATACTAGTCATGAAGAGTTGTTAATCAGGAAATGATGGTCACCGGAAAAGTATCTATGTGGTAGTAATCCTCACAATCAAATTTAAGGCCATAAGTGACATGTGGCAGTGACATTGACAGTCACTATTTAAGATGGCAATGATAATCACAATAATGATAACAAGTATGTAGGTCTTTCATATGGCAATGGCCAAGGCAGTAATAACAATGTATCTTTCCTGTTATAATGACAATCACAATTGACCTGAGCTGTGCAAACGGTGATGAAATGTGTGTCATGATGAACCACATACAGGTGTATTTTCAATCTTAATTTGATGTACTGGAGTTTTGCCTCTTCTTCCCATAACAAGACAACATGTCTCATGCTAGCAAATTCAAATGAGTTAGATGATAAAGGGAACTTCACAGCGAAAATTGGATTTTACTGACCTATTCAAAAGATTCAGCTTTGAATGAAGATGCCTCAGTACAGAAGAATCATAACTGAATAATATTTTCACCAAAATAAATTATTCATTTCCATTTGTATCATTTTTTATGCAATAACACAATGCATAAAAAATCTGACATCAGATTCATTACACCTGGTCATGTGACATATAAAGTTTTCTGCTCATTCACTACTGTACTTTTCTCCACAGAAACTTACCTCGAGGGATTAGGATGCACAGAAAGGATAGCATTGGTCATTTACATGAGTGAACATAGGTTCATTCTCATGTTGAGAATAAGATATCCAGGCTGAAGATAGTTTATATTGAGAGCTGATTTACTCTATGCAATATTAAACTGAAAGCCTTCATATCATATGCTGTTAATGTCAGTTTTTGACATCTCATCTCATAATATACTGACAACATGACAGATGTGTTTGTCAATTTGAGAGTCTTAATGTCGATATAAGCCATCTGATGTCATGTAATGTCAGACAGGGGAACATCATGTCATAATGACAAAGTGAGGAATGTAAATCATGTGATGTTAGTATGAGAGATCTAATGTCATGAAAAATCAGCTGAGAAAGCTAGTGTCATTTAATAGGAGCATGAGAGACATAATATTACATGGTTTAGTCTGAGAAACCGAATGTCATGAAATATCTGTGTGAAATGGATAATATCATGAAATCTCTGCTGAGCAGCCTAGTGTCAGGTAAGGATAGCATGAGAGATTTAACATTATATGACGTGGGTATAGGAACCTTATGCCACGGAATATTTGTCTGACATCTGTAATGTCATGCAGTGTTAGTTCAGAAGCCTGGTGTCATGTAATAACACTTAACAGCGTGAGACATATAAATCATGTGATGTTAGCATGAGAAATCTAATGTCATGAAATATCAATATGACACTCCTAATGTCATGTCATGCCATGTCAGGTCAATGATAACTGAGTGAAGGACGGATGAGGAAGACAGGGGGAAATGGGAAGACACTGACCTTATGAGGCTTGTAGGCATTGTTGATGGTGGGCAGGAGAGACTGGGTGGCCCCCGCCGCTGGCAATTTGTTGAAGGAGGTGGGGAAGCTGGTGGTGTGGAAAGTTGGGTTGAAGGTAGCCGGGTGCATGGGCACACGAGGCAGCAAGCCTGTGTGGTGGGGATACTGCTGGTGGGATTCGGCAATCCTCTTGTGCTTATGCTGGAGACGATGTACAAATAGATAAAGTCAAGTCAGAATTTGTGTGCAAACACAGTGCAACCACCTCAGCTCTGTCTCAGTTGCTGCTCCCATTAATTATCCAGAGATGTCACTCTCATCTCATAAATTAAAAATCAACACTATATAAGTGCAAATATCACAGATCATACTCTGATCTGCTTCAGTCCTGTTTCACACTCTTTTATGTATAGTGTTATACTGTTAATTCTTACTTGAAGAGAATCCATGGCCTTCATGCAAGGTATTTTAAATACAGATCAAACCGACACTGCCTTATGACTCAAAGAGTATGGCAAGCGTGCACACCTCGATGTTGGAAGTTTGGATGATTAAACTGAATGTTACTTAAAGAAAACATGGTGTTTGGCATCATTCTATTGAACATACAATTCAGATCAAACACTCTCGCAAGTTTACTATTCAATTATTATTGCCTTTTTAGAATGACATCAAAGACAAAAAGCTTTTTTCGGGTTTATGTAAATAGAAACACAGATCTCCATGCAACATGTTGTGTGCCAAATTTCATATGGACACATTCAGCAGTTTTTGAGTCCACAAGCCTTTTGTGGGTTTTGTTGCAGATTTATAGTATAGATTTTGGAGACAAGAGTGACATTTATGGATAATTAAATGGAGGTGAGGTTGAGACAGAACAGAAATGGATACACTGTTTTTCAGTCTCTTACTTATAATGTCACTGCTCCTTGATAATTGAATAAATCATTTACAGTACTTTTAAGACAATGAGAAAAAACTATTTACAGTATAAGTCATTTAATGAGCTAGGGCATTATGATTCTACTGAGTTAATTTATAATTCTGTTACAGAATTTCTTTATAAATGACAATAACTGACAGAATTCATGCTTAGTTTTGGCATGAAATATCAGTAGCATTTTGACATAAATCAGGCCTATCGTAGAGCATATTGTTTCAGATATGAAATACATGCATTGATGGCTAATACATTTTCCAGAAATAATACATGGCCTTTTGTAAATCTTTGATAGGCAACATTTTCAACTGTCCCAGCTTTTACTGATGATGGCAAACTGAATTTTGTAACAAAACTTGGCAATTCCTAAAACCTTAGATATACTACTCATTGTAACACCATATGCTAAATGTTTCATGTCTTTACTTACATACATTCCATGGGTGTATCCTAAAAATGACTTCCCACCTCCCCCCTCACCCTCCAACAGAGAGAAAAAGCACAAGAAGACAGTCTTGTTAATTTTTTGCTAACAATATATTATGACTGATAAGAATAGTTATCTCATGCTGTAGCAAGAACAACCGCATGAGATATAATGTCTTCTTTAAATTTAAGGTGCAACATTAATTTGGTTTACAAACTTAAAGTAACAACAGTGACAGAAATCATATTAATAATTGTTGATTCATTTTTAAAAATAATGTCATGTATAACTGTTACCCAACTGTTACAGTCTGGGTGTCAGAAAAAAAAACAAATAGCTAAGCAAACATTATTATAAGCAAGATAAAATGTTGTTGCCCAGGTTACTATTACCAAATGCCCTATATAGGTTAATTTTCTTGTCAGGATCAGAATGAAATATTTTAAGAGGCCTAAGCATTTTGATAAAAGCTCATGCGTATATATAATCCAAAAGAAAAATACTTTATTTCTCAAAGTTTTCAAACTTGATGTATAATATCTTTCATATTTCTTAAATCTTATTTCACTTCCTCTGCATATATTTCACTTAATTTTAGGATTGGAAATGAAAATGGTACAAAGTGATTATATTCAAGTTTAAAGAAAATTTATTACATTCTATTTGTTTTTTTACAGATTTTAGGTGCAATTTTTAAAAAATTTTAGTTCATTTTGTAGAACAGTGAAGAACCAATGTAAAATACTGCACTTACTGCACTCCATCATTTCTGTGAGGTGTGTGCAACTTGCCTTGGAATATTCTCATCTCTGACAGATCTACATATACCTTTTGAAACCTGAGGCCTGAACTGCTATGAGGGACTCTCAGTTTTGATTTAAAGAAAAAAAATTACTCACTAAGAAAAAATTTCTTAAATGAGTCCTTCACAACGTCAATTCTTGTTTTGCCTGGCTGATTACTTGTATTTGTGTTTTTCCAGTCAAAAGGGCTGTTGAACAAGCATAGTGAGAAGCGAAAAAAACTCACTTTTTTCTATACTTTTAAAAAATCTTATAGATGAAAAATTCATGGTTCAAGAAAGATGTTTTTTCCTGATTGTTATTAGTTTCTCAGAATTTTCAAATAGAAAGAAAAAAAAAAAGGGATTTTGTTTGTTTTCCAAACTGTTTGTTCAACAATCTTTGTGTCTGGCAAAGGGAAATAACTGGGCTGTTGACAAACAATCCTCATTCAGCCCTGACACTTAAATTTTAATTTCACCACTGGCCAGATCAGATTAACAAATGGGCCTCCTCTTGCTGTCTCCTTTCCTTTGATAATAACTTTCCTTGTTTACAAGTGTGAATCTTTGAATGTTTACAATTAAATATTTTCATACACATTCATGTATGTATTTCATCAAAATAATACATGTACTCTTGAGTTACATTAATTTGTCAGATGTTAAAATTGTGCAGTAAATCACACAGTGCAAAACCAGTCCTCGACAATTTTCTCTCTATCACTCTTACTCTCTTACCTTCCCTCCCTTCCACTTTCTTCTAGTGCCTTCTCTCACTCCCTTTTTCCAATCCAATGAAATTAACATAGTCTCAAGTAAATTCACTTCTGAAAAGGTCAAACTGTGTAGTTAATCAATCATACACTGCAAATCCATTTCTTTACCTCCATTCTTCCTCTTTTTTTTCTCCTTCCATCTCTTCTCTACACTCCGTGGAAATAAAACCCCTACAACCAATTCTAACCATTTCTAAGACTGTTGAAGTTTTCGCTGGGCTAGGGAAGAGGCCTGTCAGTGTGTGTGATTTCCCACCTCATACACAGATCACTTTGTTTCTGACAACTGTATTGTTTCGCGTCTTTTATTCAGATAAATTTTGATCACATGCTATATACACTGGGTGGCCCATAAGCCTATCCATCCATATGTTGTATTCAATTCTACATGTATTATGAATTTTGTTCTTTTTTTTTTTTTAATTTTTGAGAAATATAGCCCACTTAATCCCATTTATACTTGAGAAGATGGGTGAGGACTTACCAGCCACCCTATAGTATCTGTGTGACAACATGCTTAGTAATATTGTGGTGAAAAGGTGAAATAGGTAACCCATATGGAGTGATCCTAAGAAAGTGTGTTGATGGTTTTTGACACAAAAGATTTTAATTTCAAGATATTGTGTTTCTTGTTAGCTTTTTTTTATTTTTGAATTTTTTTTTTTGAGGAAGGGGGGGGGGGGGGGGGGGGGGGGGGGGGGGGGGGGGGGAGGGGG
>JBCEWB010025721.1:0-14744 GCA_039654565.1 Peronia peronii | reverse complement strand
TACATTCTTCAAGTCGTGTGGCTTCCAAGGCAGTTATGTAGCCTTTCTTGTGTCTTTTCTTCAAAGATTGTTGTCCCTTGTGTTGCTGCTCACCAGGCTTGCCTGTCAGGTAAATGAACTCGTGGGACTCTGGAAATGGTAGCTGGCCATTTTTTATTTTTTTTAATGTGACCAACTTCCAGTTCTCATATTTCTGTCGTTAGACATCGAACTTCAGAACAACTGAGTATATGTTTGAATGTTGATTTTAAAACAAAAATGAAAAAAAAGTACCGGGATTCTTGACGAAGCACGAAAGGAAAACAAACAAGTGTTTTTTGTTTTTTTTTAAGATGGTATATATATCTCAAATTTTCCTCAAGTTTGGGGTTCACGCTTATATACAAACAATAATTAGCATCATTTTTCCCCTCAGTTATGGATCACATGAAAGGTGGAACTCAAGTAATGTAGGTCACTGGTGTTTGCGCAATGGTTCCTGTCTGAACCCAGTTTTTTTTTCAATGGAAGAGGTTCTGGTGAAATGGTCGACAGCCGCCTCATTATTGCAACTATGGGCGTAGTTTTTATGTGGAAAGGAAGGGCTCGAAGGGGAGAGAGTGCTATGTTATTATGTTGTTGTTGTTTTGGTAGTTGTTGGCTTCTTGTTGCATTTGTGTTCATTCGTATTGTAAACTACGTTTCACGTCACCAGTGGGCAAATAGAACCCTAGTCAATGAGTTTGTTATGGCGCCCTTCTCGGCTAAGATTACCAGTCATTACTGAACTCAGCACAAGATAGTATTCGTGTGGAAAGACAACAGTCAGGTATAATTTGTAGTGGCTCTGTCTGACACACAGATATCACTTTCTTTAAAAGGAATTCTTCCCAGATATACGAAAAATAAAGGGAAAGCGGCGTAAGCAGTAAAAGATGCTGCTTCAGAAGTTATGTAGCAGTGGAGATTTCGAAGACGTATACATATTTACAGTACAATAAATTTATGCCTAAAACATCGTAAGCTTATTTTAAACAATATTGAAATCTGAAACCTTTATATAAGATTTTAGCCTTAACGCTTTGGTATGAGAGATCCCCGATCATTGCAGGACGAGATATTTTTTGAACTGCAAAGTTTAAGCTGTGGCATTCATAATTTTGGAAAGCCAAAGATAGCGAGATTACGTCATATTCTTGGTAAGCCTTTCAATCTCTTGCGGGTGGGTATATCGTCAGTATTGTACGAATCTATTCTCTTAATGTGAGCTTCCTCTCACACTTGCCAGAGATGGGCCGGAATTGACACATCAGCAATTTCATCAACCTCTAAAATGTTGCTTGCTCAGGCTAATATTCATATATGAATTTAAGAGCTGTCAGTGTTATTTGTTTTTAAATGTACCAAAGACATAATTAATAATGCCCTGATCATTGTCCAAATGTGGCTGAAATGTCTTGGCAGCCAGCCAGTGAAAATGTTGAGGCAATGCAGTCTTGAGAGCACAATACTGAGAATTGATAGAGGGAGGAGCAGATAATAATTTTAATGATCACTCCTCAGTGATAGTCTTTTCATGCATTTGGGACATCACCATACAATGCCCATGTTTAGAGCACTAGCAATTGCCATTTTAACTCACTTTACATAAATGTCTTAAGAGATCAAGACTCTTACAGACAAAGACTGTTTACGTCAACTTAATACATGAAACTAAACAAACGAGAAATATAAAGAGAATTAATAAGCTGAAATTCTAGGAAATATTGAGAGCGCTAAATTTTCGTGCACCCTTTGACTCTTTATTAATGTAATCATTATTATGTCCACTCCTGAGGACCATGCATATAGCGATTTGTGAAGGACTGTCGCTTTAAATGAGCCTTGCATTGCCGGTTGACGCCATGGAGATCAGCTCGTGATCGACATACATTCACTTTGCCATTTGTCATCACATAAGGACTAGGAATTTCACCAGGACTACATAGATATCTGAATCTCTGACTCACACAGCAAGCTCTATTTATAACAACAGTATTCTATACAATGCCTCATTGCACAAGCATCTGTCCAACCAGTTTCCTATTATAAACTAGAAACGCCTATCTCTTATTCCTAAGAGTACTTTATAGCCATAGTTACAATAACATTTTTTTTTTTTGGACATTCGCAGTGTCGCCGACGGTTTGTCTCAATCAGTGAGTTTGACCTGAAATATGAAACCGTGAAAGTTGTTTTGTTTTGTGTTTCAGTTGGTGTCCTCCCTGGGAAAGATTTGACCTTTTCTGTCCATCGGCGTGAAGACCCATGTGACATTATATCCCACCCCTTCCCTATTTCTGTCTGACTGTCATTTTGTCACTGGCGAACCGACTAGTTGATAAAAAGCGCAAGGCTCAGTGTTTTGCTGGTCCACCCATCTCCATTGCAAATTGCAACTGCATTCAGTAACGCTACCTTTTGTTGTAAGTGCATTTTGTAATGCTGTCTTTCGATAAGGCATCATCAGCCACATCTAGAGAATAATAAGATAAGAAATGTAAATCAGTTTTTGTACATGGACTGAGATTGAAAAAATGGTACAAGAGTTTTTTTGTTTTGTTTTGTTTTTACCTCGGATTAATTAATCCTGTTGATTTCTGTATAGTCGTTTAGCCGTACTTCAGATACAGTTTATGTTGCGAATCAGACAAAAATAAACACTTTAATGGATCATTACGGAATCCACATTGCTTTTGTAAAAAAGATGGAGGGTATTTTCTCTTTGTTAAGCTTTGTCTTTTGGTGTTTTTTTTTCTCGGTATCTCTTCTCTTTCCCCTCTTCCCTTTCCTCCTGTTCTCAGCCACTAATGTGCCATTAACACTCAGCTCAATTGTTTCTGCTGGACATACCTGTGTATAACAAAAAGGATGAAATTGAATCTGCGCTTTGTCTTTACATTCCGTGTAAACAAATATGAAGTGGATAGATCGAGGTATCACAGGCAAATGTGTGCTTTAAGGCCCAGCATTAGCACCTGGTCTGTGTTCAAGATGCGCGAGTTGTTAGACTGATTCGACCAGTGTTCCTCATCCTCTTTATGTTTCAATGTTTTTATTTTCTCGTGGGTCAATCGCGTAGACAGTACACGCTTATGTATAGTGATTATGTCCAGGATAAATCTGCTTCATGACTAAGTTACCACTACAATATCAGCTTACGATACTACTTACCATCAGCAAAACCAAGATATTGGTAGGAAAAACGTTGAGCTGTTTAGAATGAGTCCCTCAGAGAAAGCCCTTTTTTAAATAAACCGTTTTATAAACTGTTAGCTCCAGGCGTTTGAGGGAACACGGATTCCAGTAAGGGAAAACAAAAAAGATTTCTGAAAGCATCCAATGTTTGTTCAGCATCCAGTTTTGTTGGCCGACGTTTTTCTTTCCAAATCTAAGCAGCGCCAACTACAACGTTTAATAAGCATTAGCAAAATAAATGAAATCATGGAACTGTCTAGGATGTCACTCAAAACTGTCTGTAAAAGCACCGTAGGCTTTAGAATGTACATAATGCCATCGGTTTCATGTTATCACCAATACCGTGCATGTGAATGCGCAAGGCCGTTGTTTTCCATCGTTGTCCAATCAGCTGTATTTGTCGGGTATAGTTGAACTAAATTCGTTTTGCTTTGATGGATTTTTGTGCCCATGTGCAAACTAGCGATATTGTTTTCTTGTGTTTGTCTCGATATAACAGAAAAAGCAAGTTGTGCTTATATTACTCGGAAGAAGATGCCATAAAAACAGGGTAGTAACAGCTTGCAAGGATGATATTAGCGAACTTCTAACACCACGAAATAACAACACATTCGCCGATTGATTTGATTACTGGGTGCAGATTTACGAGTCATTGAATGTTCCAGACGCATGGAATTGTTGTCTCTTCTTTCTGCCCAATTGCAAACCAAAACAAATAATCATTTTAACTAAAACAAGATCAGGCTGTGTTGGTATATCTGGAATATGAGAGCTGAAGAACTGCTCGATTTATAGAAGCAATAATGTAACACTAGAGCATGACAGAAGTTGCAGGAAAACTATCATTGATTTGAAAGATAGTGAGTATAATATTGTGGCTTCTTTTGGCACAGGTTGGAATAATTATGATTTGCCACATAGATCATAAGAGCTCAGTTATTTTTTATCTGTGACTAAAAAATATCTGCCCAAGGATGAAATCCAGTGGGATATGGTATTCTAATATGTTCTTTACTTTCTTAACATAATTTTGAAATTTCACTCAGACTTACTCATACATCAAAGATTTTTATTACCCGGGTATGGGGAGGAACGCCAAGGGAACAAGGAAGAACAAAACCCTATCTGTTGGCCTCACCCGCCACGTCCTGGCTTGTCAAGCACATTGCCAATAACCACGAACAAAATCCGAGGGGAAAATATTTATAGGAGGCATCGCTGTCTTTGTGAAGATAGCATTGAATGGTTGAAATGTTTGTCCTATCAGCGTAGAGAAAGGCCACACAAGAGAAACCACCAAGAAAAACGGTGATAGAACTTGAGAGTAGCAACTCAATGAACAGTTCGAATTCCCCCGTACTTAAATACTGCACAGTTTTAGTTATCTTGATTTGCTCCCATTTATTTAAGAGGTAGTTTTTAGTGACGCTGCTACTCGTCTCATCAAGTTACCCGTTTTCATCACCGAAAGCAGCATTATGCCAGTGAGCTCCACTTTTCTGTTAAGAGTCATGAGACTTTAGTTTGATGTTTGGATCTGTGTGTTTAGGCATTCACCGGACTCATTAAGCACTTGTTTTTGATTGTTTGTTTGATTATTTATAATTATAACTACTGACACCTTTGCAAACATACTGAGACTTTATAACTGTTGTGTGAAAAACTGCATGTCTTATCAGGAAAGTCTGGAAACACTTTATAACAAATTCTCAGAAAAAAAGTTACTGAACGAGAGCTCTGAATATATTTTAACTGTAATATGCATTGATTGGATATATTGCTCTTTCTTTTATTGGTTCTTAGTGATGACATACCGACATACCGTGGGGCCTGAGTACTCTTTATTCTGCCATCTGTTTACAACTTTATAATTAAAAAAAAAAATATTATCAGATAAGTCTCTAGGAGACAGGAGTTCTCAATGAACCCTGCATCAACAGTTGGAGCAACACAGATTCGATAAGAAATTGTATTGACAGAATAAAGGGATGTCGAGATGCAACACATATGGCTACCATCAGCTGACAAGATGGTTGTGTAGTGGCATACTTCTGGTAGTTAGCATGTTGAGCATAAAGCGCGGTGTCAGTCTGTTACATCTAAATCAGACATTGTCAAATCGGACAGCGTTTTTCAAAATACTGGAATGATGCCCTTTTCTATCACTTAGCCCCATTCCTCATACAATCATGCAAGCCACTCCACGTCTGGTTTAGTTATGACAATAACTAACGAGCTTCTGTTTTCCACTTTACACTGACTTCCCCTCATCCCCGCCGCCTCATCCTTCCCCCCCCCCCTTCCCCAAGAAAAACTCCCCACCACCCTTCCCAACATAGCGTGAGTATCTGGAATATGTAGGTATTACATTTCATTAACTATGAAGGACATAAAAACTGCTACGGAAAGCCCATCAGTCTCTCTCTCACAAGTTTCTTACAGAGGTGGAACAGTTCGTGAGGGAAAAAAATGAAGATGATAACTTTTCAAGGCTGACAGCTCGACACGCCTTTCAAACAAAGGCTGAGTTTCTGTGTGCGGTTGACGTGGGATAAAACAACTGTTTGCGGGTTACACCTCGCGTTAGCTCCTCTTACATTTAGCTTGCCTGTCATTATGAGTGAATCTATCAGCGAAGCCTTTCTCCAAAATCTCTCCCCTACCGCAGTAAGCGTTTCGACAGAGCGCGCCGTAATCTAGGTCAGCGAGGCCCTCTCTCAACACACAGAGTAGGTCGTTCCCGAAGTAGCGGCTAGCGCGGCAGCAATTGCATCCTACATAGGAAACTAGTTCTTAGGAGATCTTAGATCTTCATTACTCAGACTACTTCATTTGTGTTTTGGGAAAGTTCGCACATTGCAAAAGGAATGCCATTTTATTCCAAGGATGGAAACTGATTGTTCAGACGTACTGGAAATTATTGAATGAAATGAATGGCAAAACAATCATTTTTATCTTCTATTTTTGTCCCATAGAAAATGTGGTTGCTCTGATATGGTAGCGTTTTTTCTTTCTGTAGAGCTCGTGATGTCGATGGGACAATAGCTAAATAACTTGCGATTTCTTCTTCTTCGTATAATAGGTGTTGCTGATTTCCTCAAGCTTTACTATGTTTTATCAGCAAAATTGCTTATCCAGTTGTGAATTACACCTTTGCTGATATCCCTGAGAATTCCTAACCTGGACTCCAGTTTTTCTTCATTTGCATAAACATTATTTTTACCCAAGCCCTCCGTGATGAGTTTCAATTTGTTTGTTGTTTTCATGTCAGTTTGTTTGATATATCCTGTTTACATGTACTGCAGGTGTTGAATCAACAATGAAAATGACAAATCTAAGTGAATATCTCCACGTCAAAGAGTTTAAATTATAGAACAGCTATAAAATGATTTTGACAGAACAATTATCAGCACTTCCGTTACAGATAATTCTGTTATCGGTTATATTTTTTGCCACATCTGTTTGTGCCATTTATTCCTGATTGCAGCTAAGCCGTAAATACCACGTATTTGTTGATTTGTTTGCAAATATTATTATTTAGATGAGGGTGTTGTTTTTAAAGCGGCGATGAAAGGTTAAATCTTCGCTCAATTGGCGGCAATTCCAACCTAAACAGGAAGGCTCATTAATTGCATTATGAACGGGATGAAAAGAAAATTTGACTGTTGAAATACGTGTTTTGTTTGATGTTAATGGATTCCTACGTCAGTCATGGTGGCGAACATCAGTTTGCAGTTCTACAACTGTGGCTGTCTTTCGTGAATCAGACAGGGAATGTATTCCTCTGATACTGTGAACCCTATTGTCTTCTATAACAACGGGTTAGATACTCGGTTGATTTCGCTATATAGATCGATGGCTCGGCAAATTTCAAAGTAATATGAATTCTTAATTTTGCCCATTGTATAAGTTTGATGATAGAGAAGAGAAAAAAAAAACAATCATCTGCTGACATACATCCTACCATGCTGTATTAATCATTGGCAGTTCTGAAAAATGGTTTCCGGCCAGGTCAGTTTTGACACCATTTCAAATAATCATTACAACATGGTCACAGTGTATATGCAGAACATGCGTGTACTGACGCATATGGATACATTGTTCCTTCTCGTGTACATGTCACTAGGGATCTGACAATGTAGATTCTGTTCATGTTTTTCATTTGAGTCTTAAGTTTTGTTGTTAAAGCAAACAGTAAATCGAGGTTGAATAAATACCAGACAAGCCTAGATTACTTATGGATCCCCGTCCATTTGATCTATTATGTTTCTTCAGCCCTGCATCTTTTCTTAAATGTCAGCGCTATTTTTTTTTTCTTTACTTTGTTTTATCACTACCATGCCTTCAGCAAAAGAGCCTGAAATGTATTTCAGTATGTTTTGCCACAATGTTGCTTTCATACATTTGTAAATGTGTCTGTGTCACTGAATGACGGAATAGGCCTATGGTCTACAGGCATCTTTGTACTGCGCCTCGATTCTATTTTTATGCATCGCCTACTACACTTTATTTCTCCATAAAAAAAAGTTTACATTCGTTTTTCAATGCTGTAAGCAATTCGGGGGGATAATTAGGAAGTTGTAGTGTTTACTCAGAATGTCTGAGACCCATATAATATGCACATACTCAAGCTCTGTTTCCTAGCTTTCCCTGGTCTCTCTTTGTCATGTGGTGTTTCTTAACACTGACTTTCTTATACTTTCATCTCTCCATCCCTCTCCCACAACATATGCCCAGCTAGGTCTTGCTCTGGTAGTTGGCGTTGCCCTTTTCCTGCCTGCAGTGTACCCTAGCCAGCCCCCTTATACAAATACCCAGCGCCCTGCCCCTTGATGAGTTTGTTTTTCTTTTCGGAGACCACGACCAGCCTAAAAAACATATTTTTGGTGCTACGATATCTGGAAAGATAAACTATGACCGGGGAGATGCAAGTCTGAGAGGCTAACCTTGGATGCGTTTGGCCGCTCATGCTTTAAATCTTAAACCAACTAACCTTCAACTGCAAGGATGGCGGGTTCAAAGTTCTTAAAAACATTTGTGCCAGAAAGAGATCTAGAGCCGGCACCGGCCTTCGTTTGCAAGCGTCCAGAAACGCCTCTCAAAGAAGGCTAGCCTTAGAGTTGTACCATATTCGGTAGATCTGGTATGAAATTCCAGCGAAGAAATGAATATGAGGTTTAAGAGACTATAAGTCACTATCTTGCAGACTAACAGATAATATGGAACTGCATTCGGTTGACAAAACTGTCTTGAGATAGTTGACTAAAACGGTATTAAAGAGAGAGAACATTTTTTATCACGTTTGTGATCGCAGTGAGACTGATTATCTTGCCCTTCTCATTTGTATCTTTGTAGAATGAACACACAGAACAAGATCTGTGAAAGTTTTGATGCTGAAGTAAAATGTTTTCCTTACCGAATGCTGGAGGGGGCGAACCCATGCCTCTGAAGCGATTTGTTGCTTTATCTCTATAGATCTGTTTGTATGTCTTTGAGCACTTTTGAATCCTGGCCATCAAAGATAAAGAGAAATATCTATCTCAGATAGTTTTCTTATCCACCCCTCAGGAAATGCAGATTTCTCCAGAAGAAATATTAGTTATTTCAGTATGGAATAGGATAAGACAAGGACATTTTTGTCAAATGCCGGTGGACTCTGATATTATAACAAGCCATTGAAATTTCGCTGTTTTAGTATCAGTGTTACTATATGCAGTGCCTGACGTGCTGCCTATATCTGGAAATTACCGTCTTCCACGCTATCTCTTTTCCCCTTGGCTCAGTTTTTCAATGACCTAAGCATTCCTTTAACTTAACACTCTGAGTTTGCAGTTAGCGATATAGAAGCAGGAATAGCAGAGGAGGTCAACATTGAAATGGAGAGAAAAGAAAGAGGTAAACATCTAACAATGAAAGTAAACTAAACTGATTCATAACTGCTAATAATATGACTCTATAAACTGCCAAGGCTGTAATTTTACTAATATGTCTGTTTTTATTTAATTTCATATTTATAGCAGTGAATCATTTCTAGTTTGCTCTTTATCATGCCTGAGATTCTGCCATTTTCAGTTCCTCACAATTTTCAACCTTTTTCAATGTCGCCAGTGCCAAATGTTAAATGGGATTAGACGGCAAAAGAGGATGGGCTAATGTAGTATTATCTATTTATTTTGTAAAATTATTTCTGTCTGGGTATGACGCGTCACGTCAAGATAAGAGATAGAAATGACATTCGGTTGAAGGTATCAGGCATTTTGTTCTCACTCGGGAGTATCACATGTGATACATGTTGACAGTGAAGTGAAAGACAAGGAAAATGTTCATGATTCACTAGTATGTAGGAGCATTACTTCTTTTTACCGACGGAATGTGGGCCGGGGAGGAAAAAAGAGTTCCGTATTTGACAGCATTCAGCAGTGGAGTTAACACAGGTAAACGCTATAGTGGATTAGACTTTGAGATTGTGATTCTCTCTATCTATCTTTTGAACGGAGGAGCAGATTCTAAAGTGCATATATGAGACTGTGACAGAAGATTGTCCGTAAACAACACTGCCTTCAACACTTTAGAGAGCATATAACATTTGTTTTCTTTGTACTTTGAATCATATACGGTCACAGTCTGACAAAAGATTTGACATAAGATAGAATAAAACCCTCCTATGAGGGAGAGAAAGAAAAATATCAATTGATAAAGCGTTGAATGTAAACAACGGACAAAGGAACACGACCTTTGCCACAATCTCATATATAATCTCATATTGAAAAGTGTTATTGCCTTATTTGATATCTCGGGGAAGTTATGCAACAGTATAATTGTAAAATTGTGTTTGCCTCTTTCAGAATATTGGAATGCTCCAATAGATCGGCTGTAGCTGGGCTTGCAAGGAAACGTAATAATAATACTCTTAACTGAGGCATTTCGCTGTCTGTGTTAGCAGTCCTGTTTTTCGCGCTATATTTCAAACTTTACCACCATTACTCCTACCCAACTTCGCCACGCCATTCTCCTTGTTATGAACCTTTACTGTTTGATAAACAAAAAATCCCGTTACAAAAATGCATTACGCGTATCTGGTACAACGCGGATTGTCCTTAAGGTCATTAGAGTACCGGCCACGTCTTTCGGCATTCCCGCGTTACGCACGTGTGGATTCCTTGTTACAACAACTCGTAAACCTCGCGCGTCGAGGACAACAGGAGGCCGAAACATCAACATGACTTTTAAGTTCAAAGCCTCGTCAAGACCCAGTCGTTGACACAGATGGTGGAGGTCAGAGGTTCTCAGATTCTTGTATCTATTGCGCTCAAGGGAAATGATTGGTTACATTTTACACTCTTTTCACAAATGCTGCCACCTCTAAAGTTGAATTGCAAAATTCCAGAAAGACACGGTCATGTATAGCTTTTATTTCATTCATGTTTGCGAATTCCCTAATGTATTTTTTTTTCAATTTCTAATGTGTAATTGTCAAAATCCCTGATGCATAATTTTCGATTCTCTTTTGATTTCTCTAGTAAAATAGTATTTTTAATTACTCTGGTTTCGATTCCCTTTAATGTACAGCTTTTATTTATTTATTTATTTCATTCCCTTGAGATATCCTGCATTCGCTGTGGCTTCGATTCCCCATAATAGATGTCACTAGGCATCCGTTGAGGGTTCCGACACCCCCACGTTGAGACCCGCTAGTTTTTGCGGGATTCCCAAGAGCACGAAAACCGCTATACCGACAAGATGTTTTGCATGGACATTATTGTTTTTTCTCTTTCTCCTGGATGTGATGATGAACGGCTAGTAATGAGCGTCTATTCTTCAAGATTACGGGTTAAATATGTGCGTGTCTGTTTAAAGACGACATGAGGAGGAGAAGAAAGACGGACCTCTGATCCTCACAGGCCCCGAGGGTCGGTCCCGTCTTAACGCCAGAGCGAATCAGGAACTGGGTTTTTGTTACATCTGGGCTGCTGGCGTGAGGGTCGTTAAGACAGCCAGTCTTCTGATCTACCCAAGCACGTAATTGGTCTGTGAGTGCTTGAGAACTTGAAGAATGCTGATTCCTAGGATTTTGTTCTATTTAGTTTTCCATTTTTTAACTTTCCAAAGTTCTAATTTGTACCCAGTTATGTTACTGCTGGATATTTTTCATAGTAGTCCTTTGGTTGTACCGCATATAAAATAACCTTTAATCAATTCTTGTTCCGGTATCCTGTCTTTGAAGGACGCGCGTCTTTGACTAAGATATCCTAGTTCATAACTTTGGTTGTTTTTATCTTCTCTCTGTCTCCTTCTCTCTCTCTCTCTCTCTTTCTCTCTCTCTCTCTCTCTCTCTCTTTGTATGTGTGTGTGCAATTGTGTATGGGATTGTTTTGTTATCAATCGTTCTTAAATCTCAAATCCATCTTTCACTTTTTCTTTTTCTTACTCTCGCATCTTTGTCAGTATTTCTCTCACTTGATCCCCTTTCTCTCTCTCTCTCTCTCCCTCTTTCTCTCATGCCCTCTCTCTGTATCTGTCATGAACTCATATCTTCCACGTTCATTCTTGCCCCTATCTTTTTCATCGTTCTATTGTCTGGTTCATCCTCAGTCTCCCCTTTCCACGCCACTGTGAAGAAAGCAACAGTTGGCCACGGCAAACACTTAGTGAAGTGCAACATTGTTAGATTTTCATCTCATGAGATTCGTATTTCTTCCTCTGTCTCCATTATACTTTAACTTCAAGAAACAGTTCTCCTGTGTGTCTTTGTACTTCAGGCGCCTTCACTTCTTCACGTTACTCGCTTCTCTTCTCTGCCTGTTTTATTAACATTACAGTGAAATGGTACTCATCCTCACATACACATTGACGCACAGTTGTTAGGGAAATGGCTCATTATAGCCACATAAGACGATATCGAAATGAGACACTGGAAATGATGAACGAAGAAAGGAAGAAAGACAAAATATTTATAACCCTTCTTTCGTGGAATCGCCGTGACGTGCTTTAACAAAAATTTCTTCTTCGAGAAAAGTTCTGTATTGAGAACATCGAGATTTAATTTTGTGATTTTCGCTCCTCAACTGTGGTAAACAAAAAAAGTATGATTTATACCGAGAATTTTATTATGTGATGCATTAAACCTTTGTTCTTTAACACAATAGAAAGTTTTTGTTGATGTTGTTGTTATTGTTGTTGTTGTTGTTGATGTTGTTGTTTTGTTTTGCTTTGCCTTTGTTTTTTGTTTTCATTTATGTGGAGACATAATTACAGTGAACAACAGGGCGTTTTATCGACGTCCAGGACCTTTCCCTGTATGTGCAACTTTGCCAATCACGTGCAGCCTTTGACACTGAGCTCCTGACAGACAGTAGAAACGCTACGTCGTAAAAACCTTGAATAGCCTATGATCTTATAATGGAAGAAATAAACAACCTCCAATTTTTGGGCATAACTCTGCAGATCCACTGCCATGACAACCACACAAACCAGTGATCTCATGGTTCTCTGGCCGGCTTCCTCTTCCAGTTCTCTTCACTTTCGTAATCATTCCATCCCTCCCTCGCCTCTTCCCCTTAAACCTCCCATCTCGCTCGTGCGCATTGTTCCGCTACCCCATTGTCAACACATACTAGAGTACCAACAGATGGTCGTGTTTGCAAGCTCTCGGCTTCCTTTCACACACGTCAGTACTCACACTCAGATAAGGCTTTGTCGCTTTCCTCCTTCCTATGTGCCATCGTTTATGGGTACCAGTTCCAGCGACTATTATGTCATGTAAAATATTTTCATCTACACTGTATCATTCCTCCCCACTTTCTGTACTTTATACTGTAACCATTTGTAAATTACAGCGACTTTATCAGTACTTTTTTTCAATAACTAACGATAGAAACATCATGTTTAGTTTCCCTCTGCGAATAGTGTCATTACAGTTTGGGCTATATTTATTTATAGATTCTTTTTCCCCTCCCTAACAATGAAATAACAAATTATTTGCCCCACCTGAATCATGTTCGACCAATGGATCTCATGTTCTGACAGTTTAATACTTCCATCCGCTGTTGCCGGGTCTGTTTGACTGTTTGAGGAGTCAACACAAGGCCTTTGTGAAGTTCTGCTCTGTTCGGCCACAAATCCCAGTAGTGCCAATTCCAAGAAACCGAGATTTAGTTTTCCTGTCTGTCTTTTGACATATGACGAACATAACATATTATGTCGTTTTTGGAGAATAAAGTGATGCGCTAGATTGTCTTTAACTATAGTATTTGTTTAGGTGGAGAAAGAAATAAACTGATGAAAAAGGCGTTTTGTCATAGCGCATTAGAATGACCGTCCTTGCCCTTGTGTATTTTAGGCTATCTGCGGGCCTTCCGTAAATAAGTGTTGTTTTTGGAGAATAACGTGATGCGCTAGATTGTCTTTAACTCTGTTTAGATGGAGAAAGAATTAAACTGATGAAAAAGGCGTTTTATCAATGCACGTTAGTATGACCGTCCTTGCACTTGTGAGTTTCAGGCTACCTGCGGGCCTCCCGTAAATTAGCAGGGAGATTAATGAGTGTATGCGGCCAGGCTGCCACTAAATGTCCCTCTCCCATCACCAGAATAAATGGTTCCATTCACGGAGAGAGCGCCAGCGGAAATGGGGAAGGGTCAATTTGCACTTTATGCCGTTCGGGTCTTTTTGTCTTCAGATATTGTGATGTTCTGTTGCTGGGCAATCAGCCAGGCAGGGCCAGCTATGCTGTCCGTATATCCGGTCTGTCATAATAATAACAATAGTTACAAACCTCATCATTGTAGATCATTTTTCTCTCTACACTTGTATTGTAGTTTCCTGAGAGTTACGAACACAAAAGAACGCTAGCTATCATCACCGTAATGATCTGTCCTGTGAGGCCAAAGCTCATTAACGCCCTTCCCATACCTTAACCCTGGCAATGCCAAAGAAGCCGACTTGGGCCAAAGACATTTATACTTTGCAGAAATTCCCTTCCAAACAGCATACAGTGTAGCGATATAGTATATTTGTTATGTCATATTCAGACGCAAACTATCTTTTTTTTAGTCCATTACACAGTAATGTTATTATCGAAATCCTGACTTTTGAATTTCTTTCTAATGACACTTTTACGGTTAAAGAATCTCTGTTCGCTTTCAATCCACGCGTTCACTCACCACGCGGCTGTTTCTCTTATCTGTGAGCTCTGATTTTCTATTATTCGTGTCGAAAAGCAGAGTGAGTAGTTGACACTTCTTTCACTCGCCGTATCATCCAGATAACCATCAGTCATTGTCTCTCCGGGTGCAAAGACTGGCTACGGCTGTCTAGAACTGTTTCTTCAAAGGAAATACTAGATCAGGTAGACATCTGACACCCGGTCAATAATATTCGTTTTGTTGATGTTCGGATGATATGGAACCGTTGTTTATTTCATAATATAACGTGTACTTAAAAGAAACCCGGTTCTCTGGAGATTCCATGTTATAATATTTTTGGTGGGGGGGGGGGGGGGGGGGGGGGGGGGGGGGGGGGGGGGGGGG